>JAUTBZ010122796.1:0-77258 GCA_032361785.1 Lepetodrilus galriftensis
GTATTCGGTGCCGAGACATTTACGGAAGTAGTACAAGAATTATCATCACTATCCGTTACCGTAAAATTCAAATCGCCGCCGCTTACAGGAAAAGAGCCAAGATTAACGTCTAAGTCATAATTTCCAGAAGAATTATTAGGGTCATTAGCCGACCAGTTGGCACCAGTATTAGAACCAGTAACATTGATATCGAAATAAAAGATATCATCGGAAGCATCAGAAGCGGTGCCATTGTCATTGCACAAAATATTGGAAACAGCCGCGGAGATATCACAAGCATTAGAACAAGTTGTTGGCGCCGAGACATTTACGGAAGTGGTACAAGAATTATCATCACTATCCGTTACCGTAAAATTTAAATTGCCACCGCTTACAGGAAACGAGCCAAGGTTGACGTCTATGTCATAGTTTCCAGAAGAATTATTAGGGTCATTAGCCGACCAATTGGCTCCAGTGTTAGAACCAGTGACATTGATGTCAAAATAAAAGATGTCATCGGAAGCATCGGAAGCGGTGCCATTGTCATTGCAAAGAATATTGGAGACAGTCGCGGAGATATCACAAGCATTAGAACAAGTATTCGGTGCCGAGACATTTACGGAAGTAGTACAAGAATTATCATCACTATCCGTTACCGTAAAATTCAAATCGCCACCGCTTACAGGAAATGAGCCAAGGTTGACGTCTATGTCATAGTTTCCAGAAGAATTATTAGGATCATTAGCCGACCAATTGGCACCAGTATTAGAACCAGTAATATTGATGTCAAAATAAAAGATGTCATCGGAAGCATCGGAAGCAGTTCCATTGTCATTGCAAAGAATATTGGAGACAGTCGCTGAGATATTGCATTGACATTGAATCTCTATCTCCGAATCACTGTTGCAATTAGTTAAATTGTTATGAATGTCAGTGGAAGGTGAAGGAAGTCCAAGGTAATTGCAAATACTTTCCACAGAACAAGCTGATAGGTTGTCGTTATTATAAATAGATAAGTCTGTGATATTTGTATGGTCTGCCAGAGCGATGCCGTCAATATTATTTAGTGCAAAATTACCTGTAATATGGATGTAGCCGTTGACTGTAGATAGGTTTGTAAAGCCATTGAAATTTTCAAGGGTATTATTATCACTGATTAGTAAATCGCCACTGACTGTAGATAGGTTTGTTAGAGAAATTTCTGTTAGGGAATTGTTGTTCCCAATCCATACAAGACTAGATATATTGGTGATGTTGTGAAGGCCCGTTAAATTGGTTAGGCTGTTGTTTTCATCAATCATTAAGTAGTCACTCAAAGAAGTAATGCCACCCAATGCAGATATATCAGTCAATGAATTGTTTCGTCCAATCCAAATGCCTTTGCCAACAGAATTAAGGTTTTGTAAACCATTAAAGGATGGTAGGTTTTGGTTTGGGCCAAGCCACAAGAAGCCAGAGACACTAGTTAGACTACTAAGGTTGTTAATATTTGCCAAGTAATAATTGTCTCCGATTAGTAAGTTGCCGCCAATTGAGCTAAGGTTTGCTAGGCCACTTAAATTGTCAAGATTTGGATTGTATTCTATGGTTACGGCACTATTGACGGAGTTTAGGTTCTCTAGCCCCGCAAGGTTGATTAAATTGTCATTGTAACCAACGTATAGTTGAGCGTCAATCGTAGTTAAGCTACTTAAGCCAGAAAGGTTAGCAATGTTGCCATTGTGCCCGATGTAAAAGAAGTCTCCCTGGATAGCACTTAGAGCACCAAGTCCAGCCATGTTGGCCAGACTCGGGTTTTCATAAATGTAAAATTCTCCTTCAACTGTTTGTAACTCAGCCAAGCCATTCATGTTGGGAAGGGAATTGTTATTGGAAATGTATAAGTTCCCTGCGATTGTTTGAATACTGCTCAACCCATCTAGATTGGTGATGTTACCACTTGAACTTTCTTGAATAGTTACATTTCCAGTAATTACAGTACACGTGGGGTAGGTGCTTCCAAAGAAGTCTATTTCGGCTTGGGAAGAAAAATTTTGATCTCCAGCAGATGGGCATTGAGAAAATCCTGTAGTAGCATACAGAATTAACCCTATGAATATTGCCAATGAATATTTCATAATAATTCGTTTAGTCTCATGCTAAATCTAGTTGACTAGATTTAGTATGATTTGTAAGTTTGGTTATGTGTAGGCTTGTACAATAAATTGCTGACTAGCAGTGAATTATACAGGCTTTATTTTAAAATTTTTAAAGAGTCCGGCCACAAATCAATTTGCTCTATAATTGAATCTCGGGTTTCCGGGTCGTTTATAAAGTACCAGCTCACAACTTTACTTGTAATTGTTTTGTCGGCTGGTTGATGAAAGAAAACGATTGATTTTAGTAGGGGGTATTTTTCAGGAATTTGTCTTAGTGCGTCCGAAAACCAATGGCCACGATTACCACCAACGACCAGGGAGCCGAACTCTGTGATCATAATTGGTTTTTCATAGGAGCTGAATTTCTTGTAATTGACACCAAACAGCTCATCAAATGTCCACCACTTACTCCAAGTTGCTGCTGTTCCAAAATTTAAAATGCCAATTCCAATATAATCTACGTATTCATCTCCAGGGTAGAATGCATCAAAATAACCATAGGCAGGGTGGGGTGCCCATACCCAAATGACATTGTCAATATTAAGTGAGTCAAAAACAGAGCGTATGTGTTTCCAAGCTTGTACAAAGTCCTTCGGTTTATTATTTTGGGGTCCCCATGGGTAACGGTAAGGGTCGTTCATCTCGTGCCCAAAACGGAGGAAGATAGGTTTGTCTAAACCTTTTACACCTAGACCCCATTTCTTTATATAACTGTCGTAAGTTCCCTTTGCAATTTCTTTTAAGCTGCCCTTACCGCGTTGATCAGAAGCAGGAATTCCTGGAAATTCTGTTTCGTCAAAATCATTTAACCAAGGCTCCCAAGTGATGAATGGAGTTGACCCTAGGTTGATGATGGTTTTGGCAGCGAGCTCTGGAAATTGCTCCGTAGACTTACTTCCCCATGCACAGTAAATTGAAAGAATTGGAAGTGTTGTATTTAAGGAATCTTCTAGATTAATGATTTCTTCAAAGGACTCAGTCTGGCTATTGTCAGATGCACCAAGTAGTATTTCTTTGGGATTCTTAAGAACTTCAATATTACTTCGAATAGAGTCGTAGGTAACTAAAGCTTCCTTTCGTTTGTTTTCTCTTTTTTCAAAAATTAAAGAATTTTCAATATCTAAAATATTGTGCTCTGCTTGATTCAGTGCATTTTGGATGGGGCCTTTTGATTTGTCACCAGCTATGGAGAGAATGTAAACAATCAGTAGGCCTAGCGCAAACGCTCCTAAGATGAAAAGAATTCGATATGTTGATTTTAATTGCATAGTTTCATTTTTTCGGGGCTAGGTTAGCAATTGCTCAATTCCAGTCACTAGGTTATATTTGGGTTGGAAACTCAACTTCTCTTTTATCTTGGTATTGTCTCCGACCATATTCCAGACTTCATTTTCCCGATATGGTAATGCTCCAAAAACAATCTCTGATTGGCTATTTAGTTTTTGTTTGATTTCTAATACTAATTCTTTTAGGGAGACTGCATTGCCACTACAAACATTAAAGATTTCATTCATGGCGGGTTGCTTTGCTGCTAAAATTAAAGCAGAAATAACATCATCCAAATAAAGAAAATCTCTTTTTTGTTCTCCCTTAGTCATCTCAAACTTTCCATTTTTCCGCAAGGTGTTAATCATCTGTGGAATAAAAAATTTAGGCGACATGTTTTTTCCGAAAAAATTAAAAAGTCTTAAGGTCGTAAATCCTTTGTCATAGGTCTTGCTGAATGTATTGATGAAATTCTCTGAAAGGACTTTCGTTAAAGAATAAGGAGACGCAGCATCAGGCAATTGTGTTTCCACAAATGGCGCAATGTTACTTCCGTAAATTTCGCTAGTACTAGTAAATATAAAATTCTGATAATCAGTGTTTTGTAAAGCGAAAAGTAAGTTTTGCGTGCCGATTAAATTGACACGATTGGTGTCTTCAAAACGATCAAAATTACGTTCACGATTTAAAGAAGCCGCCAAATGAAAAATAATGTCAGGCTGAATTTTAGTAACGGCATCTTTGACTACATTTAAGTCAGTAATGTCTATGATGAAAGTATTTGCAGAAGCATCTCCATATTTATCCATGATAAAAATGCCCGCTCCTTCTTCTTTGAGTCTTTCGACTAAATGACGACCTAAGTAACCGTTTCCGCCAGTTACTAAAATTCTTTTATCTTTTAAATCTATTGTGCCCATTCAATATTTAATTTGTTGGCATCATTGATATAGTCAGTGATGTCCTTTTGAGTGTTAACCTTTTTTGCTTGGTAAAAATCTTTATACCACCCAATTGTTTTTTGCAAGGTTGTATCAATTGGCCACACTGGTTGCCATTTCATTATTTTATTAGCTTTAGAGCAATCCAGCATTAATAAATTGGCTTCGTGATGTTCCGATTTGTTTTGACTGAATTCTGGGACGACAGCTTTCCATATTTTTTCCGAAAGGATAGCAATCTCCCCAACAGATAAATTACTACCCATCTCTGGTCCAAAGTTCCATCCATCCGCAAAATCCTTTTTGCCTTCCAGTAGCTTCCAGCCCAATGTTAAATATCCACCAACTGGCTCTAATACATGTTGCCAAGGTCGGGTTGCTTTTGGATTGCGAATCAAAACAGATGCGCCTTCATTAGCGGCCTTCATCATGTCTGGCACTAGGCGGTCAATTGCCCAGTCTCCGCCGCCAATTACATTTCCAGCACGTCCACTCCCTAATAGAATGTGATGCTTAGTTCCGTAGTCAGCTATATTGAAAAATGAATTCCTATAAGATGAAGTGAGCAACTCTGACATTCCTTTTGAAGCACTATACGGATCGTATCCGCCCATGCGGTCATTCTCACGATAGCCCCAAATCCATTCTCTATTTTCATAGCACTTGTCGCTAGTAACATTGACGATTGCTCTAACCGAATCCGTAATACGACAAGCTTCATAAACGTTTAAAGTACCCATGATATTGGTTGAAAAAGTTTCAACTGGATCTGCATATGATGGTCTGACCAAGGCTTGAGCAGCCAAGTGAAAAACAATTTCTGGCTGTATTTTTTGCATATATGCCTTGAGAGCGTCTGCATCCCTTAGGTCAGATTTGGTGTCACCCATATTGATGTCCATTAAATCAATATGATTTGGTTGAGTTGCTGGCGCCAAGGAGTAGCCATATACATCGGCACCCATCATCTCTAGCCACTTGACCATCCAAGACCCTTTGAAGCCAGTGTGCCCGGTGACAAGCACTTTGCGGTTATTGTAGATGCCACCAAATAAGGATTTTAAGTCTACCATGTTTTCCATAAAGCTCTATTTTCGTTCCACATTTCATTTAATTTAACATTGTCTCGGAGTGTGTCCATGGGTTTCCAGAAGCCGTGGTGCTTAAAGGCAAAAAGCTCGCCATCTTTAGCCAAGTTTTCAAGTGGAGCACGCTCAAAAATGGTCTTATCCCCTTCTAAAATGTAGTCAAATACCTTTGGTTCGGCAACAAAGAAACCCGCATTAATCCATCCACCATCACCTTTAGGTTTTTCTAAGAAGGCATCCACTTTGTCTGAGTTGCCATCAAATGCGACTCCGCCAAAACGACCTTCTGGTTGAACGGTAGTCATAGTTAATGCTTTTCCATGGTCCTTGTGGAACTTTACAAGCGCTTCAATGTCAACATTGCCAACGCCATCACCATAAGTTAGCATGAAAGGTTCATCTCCGACAACATCCTTCGCTCTTAGTACACGTCCACCAGTCATCGTGTGTAGTCCTGTGTCGAGAAGTGTAATTTTCCAAGGCTCTGAATTATTGTTTAGGATTTGGACTTCATTCTTGGCGATGTCAATTCGAATATCACTTTGATGATAGAAGTAATTAATGAAATATTCCTTAATTACATGTCCTTTGTAGCCAAGTAAAATGACAAAATCATCATAGCCATAATTGCAATATAGCTTCATGATGTGCCAAAGAATAGGCTTTCCACCAATAGTGACCATTGGTTTTGGTTTTAGGCTGGTCTCTTCACTTAGTCGAGTACCGAAGCCACCTGCAAGAATTAATGTCTTCATTTTTTATTGATTTTAGTTGAAATTTTATTGACGTCTACATGGTCCCAAGGGATTTCTTCTTTGAGTCGAAGTGCTTCCATCGCGGCTAAAATACCACCCGTTGATTGCACAAAAGCTAATATAGAGAATCCGATCATCCCCCAAGTTCGGGACGATGTAAATAATAGTTCACTTTCAGGGACATAATACTTTCGGTCGATAAAAACTAAGATGACCGATATAATGAAAAATATATTGTACCAAATCAAGGGCCTGGCAAAAGGTGTTAGGCTGCCAATAACGGCTTTCTTGGCAGTTGGGATGTATGGAATTTTGTGATTCAGAATTGATAATACAAAAGCCAAGAAATAAATGGGCCAAAGGGAATATTTTAGAATCATACCACGCCAATGAAAGCCCCGTTCTGTCTCAGGATGCACCATGAATTTTTGAACATAAATGTAAATTGCAAGAGCAATTACAGCTACGGGTGTTCCTTTAATTAGAAATTCTGCAAAGTTCATATTCGCTGGAATAATACCAGTCATGAAGTATAGTGGTGGGATTAAAATAAAGAACAAGGTCATTAATCCTGTGAAATAGTAAAATGAAATAGCTCCATATGAAAATCGTTGCCAAAAAGTGAACTTTCGAAATAATTGTGGATAGTCCACAAAAAGCACTTCAAAGACACCACGAGCCCATTTTAATTGCTGCTTGGCAAAGGAGCCAAAATCTTCTGGGACTAGCCCCCTATTGACAATGACAGGATTATAAACGGACTTCCAACCTGCCGCATGAATACGCATAGATGTGACCAAGTCTTCCGCCAATGCTTCGGCATGCCCCCCAATGCTTTCGAATGCCTTGCGGCGAAATGTACAGTTGGCACCAATCGCTACAGGTGCACCAAAACCATATAGACCCATTTGTGTCGGGCCATAAAAGGAGTAGGTCTGCTCGGCTGCTCCGGCGGCCGTGAAAGAGCGATATTGATTATAATAGCCTTGAGAGACCTGAACAAATCCTACTTTTTCATCTTCGAAAAAACCAAGTGTTTGGTCTAAGAAATTTGGGAAGGCAATATGGTCTGGATCTAGTATCAAGATGAATTCTTCAGTGGTCATCGAAAGTGCCTTGTTGACCTTCCCAGCTTTTGCACCAGGTAGATTGGCTAAGTCCAAATAAACGGCACCATGTTTTTCGGCAACTTCTTTAAATTCAACGTCTTGTGTACTATCTAGTAGGTAGGTTGTATGTGGGTAGGCCACATTTTTTAAAGCTTCTAGGGTCTTTTCGTACATGGAAACAGGCTCGCCTGGAGCACTTGTTGTGAATATGGCTACACTCAACCCGTCCTTTGGTTTAGGTACGACTGCTGGTTTTTTGATGCCCAAATAATTAATCCAAATCAAAACTATCCGAAAGATTCCGTACCAAAAGAAAGTACTTAGAATAACAAAAAGTGGAAAATTAACAATGTGTTTTGTTTGAAACCACCATTCCATTAAATTGATAGTACTAAGCAATCCTGCAGACGAAAGCATGAGCAAAATAAATTTGTCATAGGACTTTACGTCCTTTGCTTGGCGGAATTGCCACAAATTTTTGGAATCGGATTTTTTCATTATTTAGAAAGTCAAATGGGTTGAAAGGCCAATGTAATTGCTTTCATAATAGGACGTCCTTTGAAATTTGTAGAAAGCTTTTAAGCTAGTATCATCGGATAGTTTGTAGTTGACATAAGTATTGATATCCAATGGATGGTATTTGGTCTTTTCAAATTTCCGAGCAATGAATGTTTCGTTATTTGTGTTTTGATCTAGGAAAAGGTACGGAGCATCTGTCGTGGCACTGAAGCCATAGTTAATGTCAACGCCTAGGTTGACATCCTTGTTTAGGTTGTATTTTATCATGCCAATTGCAGAGTGGATAAGCTGATTATTAGGAGAGAAGAATGGGTTGTATGTGCCTTGGATTGTATAGGTGGGGGTCCAATTAGTCAAGATGGTGTCTAAGCTTTCTGTTGCCGCAAAAGTATTCTGTTTGCTGTCGCTGAAATTAACACCATATCCACCACGAAGTTCAAGACTTGAAATGTGGAAAGGTGGTGATACAGCCCAGCCACTAACCGTGTAAAAGGAATTATCCAAAGCTGAAAATTGGTTGGTGCTATAAGAAGCTTTTCCAATAAATCCTTGTGGGTTATTGTAATTGTAATTGATGCTATACTGAGTTTGCATTAGTTTGCTAGGAATGGTAAAAGTTGTAGCTATGTAAGGGGCTAACTCTACGCCAATATCAATGCTAGAAAATTTTGACACTTGTTTTTTGATTTGAATAAGCCCTGTTAATGCTTTATCCTTTGACTTGTAGCCAATAACTCCAACACTTGCTTTGATTCCTATCTTAGAATCAATGAAATGGAGTTGGGTGAATAAGGATAGCCAAGGAGTCGTGTAGGAATTTTCACTAAATGAATAAATTGGATAGAAGAGTTTTGCTCCAATTGTTGTCATTGAATTGATATAATAACCAGCTTCTAATTCCGGCATGATGATGTTTAATGGTTGATCATCATTAAATATACCAAGGCTTATGTTTGCCCAACTACTCCGTGCTCGAATGATTTTTTCTTTGAGTTGTAAAGCTGATTGCTCATCATTATAAATATTAAGTGCTTTTTCGATCTCCTGGAAAGATTCATCATAATCTCCTTTCCAGTAAAAAAGCTGGGCCAATAGCTTGTGGGCTAAGAAATTGTAGTCTTTAGGTAATTGATGTTCCACTTTTCTTAGCTGGCTGATGGCTTTATCAATTCTACCATTTTCGACGACCTTATTAATCCTGTCTAATTTGATGTCGTAGTTGTATGGGTGTTTTGTTTCCAAGGCGTAATATTGGCGTTGGGATTTTGAAAACTGCCCTATTAAGTGTAGCGTGTGCGCATAGAGCCAATCTCCGTAAATCTCATTTTTGTTCTTAAGGCGGTAGTCGTTTAGTAGGCTCAAAGATTCAGAGTATTGCTTGTTTTTGTTTAGAGTTTGCACTTGCTGAAGTGTACCTTCCGATTGAGCAAATAGGAAACTTGCACTAAATAAGGCTAAGAAAAAAACAAGAAATTTAGGATATTTTAACATCATTATTAGAGTCGGTTTTTATAGCAAATACAGTGTGTTTGCTATGGTTTTAGTCGCTCCAAAGAAGTGTGCTTGATACGGCTATCTTTGGAAACTTGTTACACTAGTTTTATTGGAATGAGTTATCAAAACTACTTGCTTTGATTTGGGTGTGTTGTGATATGGGTTACATAATGTAGAAAAACAAATATTTGAAATGTTTTTTTGTAGGAAATAAAGGATAACAATTTACTTAGGTGATATATGTCATTTTGGGAAGCGTGTGCGTAAAATAAAAAAAGCACTCCCAAGATACTTTTATCTAGGAGTGCTTCGCTGATACTTGAGACGTTTTATTTTGTAAAAACGGTCCCATCGCTACTCACCGCAAAGAGTAGCGAACGTGAACTACTGTTGACCGCAAACAACAGTAAAAATGAGAAAACTAAACTGTATGACAAGTGAATAAATCACCTGTTTCTTTGATTGACTAGTTAAAGTCTTGAAGTCGTTTGACGACTTTATAAATCTTGGTATTGGTGGTGACGTCTTCGACGAAAGGGTCATGCTCTAGGTAGTTGGCAGAAATCAAATTGATTTTGGATACGACTTGTTGTCCGGCATCATTTTTCTCGTACATTTTTTTGATGTACTTGACAAATACCCGATCGTTGATGACGACGGTATATATTTCATTATCTTTTACATCAGACCAGTTGTCTAGGGGTTTGCAAATGAGCAGATCTCCTGAAGAAATACGTGGCTCCATGCTATTTCCTTGTACAGGAAAAGCCAAATAGTCATCGCCACTTAAGTCAGGTAAAGAGAAATAAGAGTTGGACGAGTTGTCTTGTGTGCTTACACCAATAGAATCCCCTGCAACAGCTGCTTGGTCACGCAGATAGCATATTTGTCCGCGACTTTTATTTTCGCCGAAAGGCTGCCCTTCTCCTTTAAGTATGTAGAATTCATTGATGCCAAATAAGTCACAAAATTTTTCTACAGCCTCGTAGGTGATGTTTCGAGTTTTCTTCAGGACATTACCAATATTGTGTCCATATTGTCGATTGCCATAAATTTTTTGCGCAAGCATCGATAAGCCCTTTTCTCTATCATTGCGCACGATGAGCCCCTTTTGTTCTAAAAGGTGAAAGACTTCAATAAATCTTTTATTAACTTCTAAGCGATTCATATCGTTATAGTTTTTAATTCGATGCAAAGATAAACCAAATTGTTTGAATAATCAAATTTAAAACAAAATATTTTAAAAAATAAAGTTTTAAAACCAAATAGATATATGTTTGGCAGTAAGATTCCAACATTCTAATTTTTTTATGGCCTTTTTTGAGTTGTTAACATGTTTTTCCACATATTTTGCCTACCTTTGTGGAAAATTAATTTGATAAACCCCCTGTATCGGGTGTTTTTACCTAAAAAATAAACACTATGGCTACAATTGTTTCTTTTCTTAATCATAAAGGTGGGGTAGGCAAAACGACTAGCGCTATTAATTTAGGTGCTGGGATGGTGGAACTAGGAAAGAAAGTTTTGTTAGTGGATTTGGATCCACAAGCAAATTTGACTTTGGCATTGGGCATCGGTCGTCAGCGCTACTCTATATATGAAGCACTCCGTGGAGAGTCTGAATTGATTCCAGTGCAATGCAAAGAGAATTTGGACGTAATTACATCTACTTTGGACTTGTCTAGCGCAGAAATGGAATTGATAAATGAAGCAGGTCGAGAATATATATTGCGCGAACTTTTTGAGCCTTTACAGGAAGAATATGACTATATTATTATTGATTGTCCTCCTTCTTTAGGTTTGCTTTCGCTAAATGCCTTGACAAGTAGTCAATATGTGATTATTCCATTACAAACAGAGTTTTTGGCATTGCAAGGGTTGGCAAAAATCAAGCAAGTCATTGATAAAGTACGTTTTAGATTGAATAAGAAGCTTAAGATTGGCGGTGTAGTGGCGACTATGTACGACCACAGACGGATTTTGAATCGCGAAGTGGTAGAAACTATTGAGAAATATTTTGGAGATTTGGTTTTCGAAGCAAAAATTAGAGAAAATGTATCTTTGGCGGAAGCACCAGCACAAAGCAAAGATATTTTTGCTTACTCAAAGCGTTCTAATGGAGCTGCGGATTATTTGTCACTTGCAGCAGAATTTATTGCTCGAGTAGAGCAGCCAGTTGAAAAAAATGTGGCGCAAAAAGCACATACTGAAAAAGTATAAGTAGCCTTATTCGTTAAATTAAATCCCCAATTGTGACTAAAAAACGTATGTTTCAGAGCTTGGACCTGATTTTTGAAGATAACTACGAAGATACCTTCAAAGATGACAGTCCACTGCTTGGTGCTAAAATTGAGAAAAAAACATCTGTACTTACTCCAAAAAGAAAGAAGGGCAGAGACGTAAAGAAAACACCTAAAAAAACAGTTCGGAAATCTGCTCGGAAATCATTTTCAACCAATATGAGTTTCTTGTTTGAAGGGCCAAAAGCTGTTGAAGATACTGCTGAAAAACCAAAAGATGCTCGCCTTGCAGGAATAGACCTATTGATAAAAGGTACCTTAGAAGGTAGTAGACGTATTGTTGAGAATGTTGCTCCACAGAAAAAACGAGTAACTTTCATTATTGATAAGACAAAACTAGCTAAAATCAAAAATATAGCGAAGTCTGAAAAGGCTTATATCAAGGATATTTTTGACCGGGTGGTTTCTGATTATTTGAAGAAAGAAGGTTTGTTGTAAAAAAGGTCTTTGGCCTTTAGGACGCCACTTGCGGCTTTTGGTCTTTGGTGCTACCGCAGCCACTTACATCTACAATGTGTGCCTACTACAAGTCGATGCGGCAGCAGCCGAAAGACCAAAGAGACAAAGGGAGCACCCCAAAGACCAAAAATTCATTTCAAAATAGCTGTGCGCAAAGCATTTATTTGGCGTTGTAGGCTGTGTAGTATTGGGATAATTGCGTTAAATTCTTCTTTGCTTACCATGTTTAGAGATTCAGAAAGAATTAATTGGGTTTCAAGCTCGAAAGCCGAACCATGTGAAATATCAATAAAGCTAGCAAAGTTCTTTTTTGTCCTTCGGCTTGCTCCTTCAGCAATATTGGAAGGAACGGAAACAGATGCTCGGTTCATTTGAGAAACTAGACCAAATTTTTCTTCTTTTGGAAATTTGGCTGTAATTCGATAAATTTCTTTGGCTAATTTTATACTATCAACCCAGACATCTAATTTTCTAAAATTCCGCATAATTTTGTGTTTTGATTATTGAATTGCCTACAAAGCTAATAAATTTCTATGAAATGGAAATATTTATTCATATTAATTAAATTTTATCAACACCCCACCAAAGACCAAAGACCAAAAAGGGCGCAGCCCGCACCAAAGACCAATAGCGAGAGCAAAAACACTTGGATATTCCAAAAAACATCCCTATCTTTGCACTCCCTTAAAATCTAGAATGATTATGAGTACCAGTGTTGAGCATATTATACCTATTCAGGGGCTTGGTGTTGGTTTGCATGAGTTCGATTTTAAGTTGGATCAAAAGTTCTTTGCTCAGTTTGATGATTCTTTAGTTGATGGTGATTTTGATGTGCATTTGGTAGTTGATAAGCAGTCTACCTTATTGTACATGGATTTAACCTTTAATGGAAGTAATAAAACAGAATGTGACCGTTGTTTGGCTGCTATTGACCTTTCGGTAAAAGGAGATGCGATGTTGGTGGTCAAATTTGATGAAAATGAACGAATCGAAGGAGATGTTATTTTTATCCATCCAGGATCACCTGTTTTTGATGCGGCCAATTTTATGCATGAAGCAATCTCTGTAGCTTTACCTATCGTAAGTAGATGTGAAGATATAGAATCATGTGATGATAGAATTGCCGAGTACCTTTCTTCCGAAGATGAAGAAGAATCAAAACCAGAGAATGACATTTGGTCAGAATTAAAAAAATTAAAACCTGAATAAAGGTTAACTTGGAGCCAGTTTGGTTTCATTAAATATTGAGTTATGGCACATCCTAAATCAAGGATTTCTAAGCAACGTAAGCGTAAAAGAAGAACGCACTATAAAGCGGGTATTCCACAAATAGCGACTTGTACAACTACAGGTGAAAAGCACCTTTACCACCACTCTTATTGGGTAGGTAGTGATTTGTACTATAAAGGTCAGGTTGTCATCAAAGGAGACGAAGAATAGGGAAAGCCATTTTTGGATTTTCTTGCGAAATAATAAATTAGCTCCGAGTCCTTGTTGACTTTGGGGCTTTTTTTGCTTGTTAGGGTGGTCTATCTATTCGATAATCCAATAAGTAAAAAGCCTAAACCCATCACAAATGAAAAAAGTAATTAATACTAAAAACGCTCCTTTACCAGTGGGGCCTTACAGCCAAGCCATCCGTTTTGGCAACATCGCTTTTGTCTCTGGTCAAGTGCCAATCAACCCAGAAACCAACGAATTGGTCAGCGATACCATCGAAAATGAAACCACTCAAGTGCTCAACAATATCGGTGCCATTCTTAAAGAAATGGGTGCAACATTTGATGATGTTTTGAAAGTCTCTGTTTTTGTGAAAGACATGGGGCAGTATGCTCAAATTAATGGAATTTATGCTAAATTCTTTACAGGAGATACACCACCAGCACGTGAATTAGTCGAAGTCGCTAAGCTTCCGCTAAATGTCAATATTGAAATCTCCGTTATTGTTGGTTTAAGCTAAGCCCTAACAATATAAAGGGTGTAGCCCTAAGACAAAAAGACAAAATATGAAAAATGTTCTCTCTGCAGTTCAGCCAACAGGCGACCTACATATTGGTAATTATTTTGGGGCTGTTCAGAATTGGGTAAGGCTCCAAGAAGACTATAACTGTACTTATGGTGTAGTTGATTATCACTCGATGACAGCTCCCTATCAAGCGGCTAAATTGAGAGAGAATACTTGGAAAATGGTCTTCCAATTATTGGCATGCGGAGTGAATCCAGAAAATTTATTTATTCAATCATTAGTTCCGGAGCATACCGAATTATCTTGGATTTTGAGCTGCGTCACGTCCTATGGCGAGATGACAAGGATGACTCAATTCAAAGACAAGTCAGACCAGATTGCAGGCAAAGATAAAAGTGCTTTTATTTCGGCAGGATTATTTATGTATCCAGTACTTCAAGCAGCAGATATTTTGATGTATCGTGCTGATTATGTGCCAGTTGGCAAGGATCAAGAGCAACATCTTGAGCTTTCGCGAAATATTGCTCAACGATTTAATCATCAGTTCGGACAGGAGTATTTTGCGCATCCAGAACCACTATTTACTGCGACACCCAAAATAATGTCCACAGCCGAGCCTACCAAAAAAATGTCTAAAAGCTTAGGAGAGAAGCACTATATCAATGTATTTGGAGATGAAGCCCGTACGCGTAAGCAAATTCGTAGCGCTGTAACAGATGCAGGTGATACGCCTGATGGTATGATGAGCCCAGGTGTGAAAAACCTATTTGAAATTCTAAAAGCTTGTGGGGCTATGGATGTTCATGATTCATTGATGCAAGATTATAATAACGGTTCCTTACGCTATGGCGACTTGAAGCCAGCAGTAGCAGATGTACTAGTTGGGGTATTAAACCCTATTCGTGAAAATTATCAAGAAATTTTGGGCAACCGAAAAGCGACTAAAGAAATGATTATGGCTTCTTCTTGGGAGATTCGAAAAACAGCACAAAAGACTTTGAAGGAAGTGCGTTCTATCATCGGCTTGCCTAAGCTTCGTTATTAATATTAGGGCCTGCCTTGCTACAGTAGGCAGGCGTTCCTTTGTCACTTTTGGGTACGCTAGGGTATTGTGAAATTCATTTCGCACGACCGAGCAGCAAAGCCAAATAATTAAAAATTGACAATTATGCTACCGCCCAGAACATGCGTGGGCGCCGTAGGCAAAGGAATGTGAAATTCATTTCGCACGACCGAGTAGCGAAGCGTTACGAGCAAAATAATTTCAATCGTTAAACCATCAGACCGCTGTATTGCACGACTGAAAGTTAAATTATTTCCCTTTTCCTTTGATCAAAACAAGAACAGTATAGAATAAGATTTTGATATCTAATGCAAGAGACATGTTTTCGATGTAGAGTATATCAAATTTTAGACGCTGGATCATCTGATCGACATTTGAAGCATAGCCATATTTTACTTGCCCCCAAGAAGTAATACCTGGACGAACTTTTAGCAAGTGGCGATAGTGGGGGGCTCTTGCTATGATTTTATCAATATAATATTGACGCTCTGGACGTGGACCCACTAGCGACATGTCACCACGAAGGACATTCCAGAAATTAGGCCATTCATCAATCCGCCATTTACGCATGGTGGCGCCCCATCGGGTGCAGCGAGCATCACCCGTTTGCGAAAGCATTGGGCCAGACTTCTCTGCATCGACATACATTGATCTAAATTTAATAATTTTGAAAGGTTTACCATACAGCCCAATACGTTCTTGAAGATAAAATATGGATCCTGGAGATGATAGCCGTACAAGTATCGCACTAATTAAGAGCATTGGAGAGAATAAAATCAACATCACAACACTCACAATTACATCAACGATACGTTTAATGATCATTTGCCAAGGCGGCATTAATTCTTGACTAATTTCGATGAGTATTTCACCATAGACATGATTCATTTTGACAGAGCCTAATACAATGTCATACATGTCGGGAATTACCTTGATCATGATTTTGTCGAAATCAAATAGCAGATCCATGATTTTTTGCATTAAGCCATGTTCTGATGTCTCAATAGCAATGACGACTTCTTCTACTTCATACTCTTTGATCACATTAGGTAGATCATCCATTTTTCCAAGTATAGGCAAATACTCATTGAGTTCATTGGTGCTACGCCCGTTAGAATCAATAAAACCGATGAATTTGTAGCCGAGCCCTTTTTCTCGAGCGATGATATTTTGATATAGGTCAACGGCTTTGCGGTTACCACCAATGATGATAGTATTAAAAGTGACTTTACCCGCTTTTAAACGACGACTTGCACGAGTTAACCAAATCATTCGAAAAGTGGCTACCAAGAAGAATTGTAAAGCAAAAAGGGTGACAAAGGAACTATAATAAGTCTGATATCCTTCAATAACGTCATCGATAAGTAGCGTAAAGAATAGGAAAACTACGCCCAAAAATGTCAAAAATAGCGTGCGAGAAATAGTAGAAAGCCGTGATAGTCGATATAAATCCTTGTAGCTACCAAAAAATGCATAGAAAAAAGACCAGCCTAAGGGGATGGCAATAATACCAATTTGGAAATTAGGATCAGAAAGGATTTCATCCCAGTTAATGGGACCAACAATTTTTTTGCGATAGACAAAGAAAATAGCCCATGCCAATAATGACATGACAAAGTCTGTAATAATATACAGCCAAATCTCTATTTGTCGCTTTTCTCTCACTTAAATCTTAGCAGCTTTATGTTGTCAATATAGACTTTTGCTTCGGTTTTTCCATTCGCAATCTCATCATCGGTTAGCTTGAGATTCAACACAAATTGATAATCATTCCAATTGTTGGTCTGAAGGAATGATGTTAAAGGTATATATATTTTGTTCCAATTTTCTTGTTCATTTATTGTTGAAATGGGGCGGATATCACCTTGGCCAGACAATTTGTGACCACGCATCCATACCGAAAATTTTGTGTCATTGTGGTATTCCATTTCGATATATACTTGAGACCCATCCGCAGGAAGGTCAAAAAGAGTATTATTCCCAACCGAAAGATTAGAAGATGTGTCGGTTACTAATAACAAACCACCAGGGCCTTCGGCACCATCCGTAATCACTGAGACAACGGTTGTTGAATCTTCATCCAAGTCATCCGTAAGAATATTACCGATGTCAAAGGTAATATTTAATTCCAGCTTAATCTTTTCCGGAGATAGATATTTGGTTACAATGGGCAAAGTATCTATTTTTCCTGCAGTTAGCGTATGATTTAGGATAATTGGCTCATAAAAGGGATAGATCGTTGGGCGTGCTAAGATGCCCGCTTCATGAATACCAGGAAAAATACGGATATCAGTTTCTCCCGTAGCTAAAATAGGAACTGTGGCTGGAATAGGAAAAACACCTAGTAAATCATTATTCGCATAGACCCAAGCTTCCGTAATCTTGGATGATGACGTACCAAATTCTGGTTGAGCATCGACCGTAAAAGATGGGATGTAGATGTACGAAGGTATCGGTTCTTCTTTATTGCAACCAATAATACTGGCAACGACGATAAGTAACAAACCTAAAGCTATAATTCTAAATGAGATTAGTTTTTGCATATTTTTATTGTTTCCCTAGTTGTGCGTTTATATTTTCCGCAAGGATCAACGCCTTCATTCCTGCTTCTAAATCTACATCCACCGCAGTATCATTTTTAATCGCTTCCGCAAAAGTTTCCAACTCCATCAAAATAGAATTGACTGCTTTTACTTCAGGCATCTCCATGGTTAACCATTTTTTACCTGTTTTAGTGTCGAGCGACATGGCATGATCGAGTTTTGTCGGTTTTTCGTCAAAAAGCTTGATAATTTCAACAGATTTTTCTAGAAAATCAATACTTAGGTAAGCATCATTTTGAAATAACCGCATCTTGCGCATATTCTTCATGGAGATACGACTTGCGGTTACATTGGCAACACATCCATTTTCAAAAACAATCCGTGCATTACAAATATCTGGGGTTGGGCTGACAATCGACACCCCGTTGGCATGTACTTCTTTAACGTCCGAATTAACCACATCCAACAAAATATCTAAGTCATGAATCATCAAGTCATGAACCACAGAAACATCCGTCCCACGTGGATTATACATCGCCAAACGATGGGCTTCAATAAATAATGGACTGACTTCATGCTCTTTTACCGCAAGGTAGGCAGGATTAAATCGCTCCACATGACCTACCTGCATCTTCACGGGATGGTGCTTCAGTAAGTCCATCAACATCTTCGCTTCCGCAACGGTCTGAGTAACAGGCTTTTCGATAAAAACATGCTTGTCCTTTTGAATGGCAATAGCAGCTAATTCCGCATGAAATGGGGTAGGAGTGACAATATCAATGACATCAACGGCATCGACTAGAGCTTCAAAGCTATCGTATCGGCTTACGCCAAAATCCTTTTCAATTTGAGCAGCATTCTTGGGGTCGGCATCAAAAAAACCAACGACATCATAATGGTCACTTGCCAATGCTAGTTTTAAATGTATTTTGCCCAAATGCCCTACTCCTGCGATTCCTATTTTCATTTTCTTATGTTTCTCCCCAAGGTTTATCCTGTTTTTGTAACGATTAGTATCCCTATGGCAATCATCGCTAAAACAATAATGACGGCCAATTTCAAAGAAAGTCGAGCATGTTGTACAAATTGGTCGATGCTTTCTCTTTGTTTGGGATATCTAGGATAAATCTCTTTGGATAGTTTCTCTTTATTTAAAACGTGTGCAAACTTTAATTTGACACCAGATTCCACTAATTTTTTGAATTTTCCCAGTAAACTGATTCTAAAATAAAGATTCAAGAAGAGTAAACCAAAAAATAGTGCCGTGATGACAATACTGAGTATACTCATCAATAGCCTGGCTTTTCTAGTAACTCAAACATATTTCGTTTGTAGGCTTCCACGCCTGGTTGGTCAAATGGGTTAACACCCAATAAATACCCACTGATTGCGCAAGCTTTTTCAAAGAAATAAAACAGATAGCCCAAGTTTAAAGCATCTGCTTTAGGGATCACCAACCTTATATTTGGCACCTTTCCATCAACATGTGCATTACGCACACCTTCTATCGCCTTACCATTGACGAAGTGTAAAGTCTTCCCTTCGAGATAACCCAAACCATCTAAATCTTTCTCCGCCTTGGGTACTTTTAAGTTACTTTTTACTTTTTCAAGCACCAAGGCTGTTTCAAAAATATTTCTGCGACCTTCTTGGATATATTGACCCAAGGAATGTAAGTCTGCAGTGAAAATTGCAGAAGCCGGAAATATCCCTTTGTTCTCTTTACCTTCTGATTCGCCATATAGCTGCTTCCACCATTCCATTAAATAAGTCATTCTTGGCTCAAAACTGACCATAATTTCGGTCGTTTTGCCCTTGTTATACAACACATTGCGCATAGCAGCGTACTGCATGGCTATGTTTTTTCCGAAAGGAGCTTTCATCTCCTTCTTGGCATTGGCAGCGCCTTTCATCATAGATTTGATGTCGATACCTACTGCTGCTAAAGGTAATAATCCCACGGCTGTTAAGACAGAAAATCGCCCACCTACATTATCAGGAACGACAAAAGTCTCGTATCCTTCTTGTTTAGATAGCTTGCGCAAAGCCCCTTTTTTAGCATCTGTAATCGCAAAAATACGTTTTGCAGCTTTCGCTTTACCGTATTGGGCTTCTAATTGAGCTTTAAGTAGTCGAAAAGCAATGGCTGGTTCGGTGGTTGTTCCTGATTTGGAAATCATGATAATCGACCAATCTTTACCTTCTAGTACATCCAATAACCCTTGATGATAGTCCGCAGATAGATTGATTCCTGCAAAATACAACTCCGGCACTTTGCTTTTTGACTTACCCATTTGGTTTTGAAATGGATGAGCCAAAAACTCATAAGCGGCCTTGGCACCAAGATAAGAACCACCAATTCCAATCACTACGACCGCATCAGAATTACGCTTCATACGTCGACCAGCTTTGACAATACGTTCAAATTCTCTTTTGTTGTATTTGGTCGGTAAATCCAGCCAGCCTGTAAACTCAGCCCCTGCGCCCTTGCCTTTTTCCAAATCTTTGGTTACTGCTTCGGTCAGCGCAGTCATCCTAGAAAGTTCTTTGTCAGAAAAGAAATTTTCAAGTCCTTGAATGTCTATTTGCATCGAAATGTATTAATTTTCATCAATGATCCTTGCCAATATTAGGTAAGAATGTAAGGCGTGAAGGTACTTAACTTTCGGGAAGTCTCCAAGAAAAATGTGCAGTAGTTATGAGTAGCAGCTAACCCCTAGCTAAACTTACACGGATGCATAAAAAAAAAGGACATAAAGTGAATTAGTGGTAAATTCCCAAGCCAAAAAAGCCACGAATGCACGAATAAGCCCAAATCCACGAAACAGAGTAAGTATAGATTAGTGGCTTTCCAAATTCAATAACTCAATTACCTTGTCAAGTTGTTCTTCTCGTGTTAGGTGTGAGTTGTCAATCACAATGGCATCATCCGCTTGACGCAAAGGGCTAATTGCTCGCGTGGAATCTATATGATCACGTCTGGTCAGATTTTCTCTAACTTTGTCGAAAGACACTTCTTTGCCTTTTTGAAGGAATTCAGCAACTCGCCTAGCCACTCTTGTTTCGGTATCTGCTGTTAGAAATATTTTTAGTTCGGCATTGGGGAAGACGACAGTTCCAATATCCCGTCCATCCATAACGACACCCCCTTTGGCGCCTGTTTTTTGCTGTAAAGCGACTAATTTATCTCGCACCACCTTTAATTCCGCAACAGGGCTGACCGAATTAGAGACTTCTAAGGAACGGATATATTTTTCGACATCTTCTCCATTGACGGCTACATGGTTCCCATTTTCTGCCTTCACGAAAGTAATTTCTAATGGTTCGATGGCTTTTGTCACCTGAGCTTCGTCAGTAATATCCACGTTCTTTTCTAATAAATACCAAGTAATTGCACGATACATGGCACCAGAGTCTATAAAAAGGAAGTTAAGTTTTTTTGCCAAAGCTTTCGCTAAAGTACTTTTTCCACATCCTGAATGCCCGTCAATGGCTATTACTGGTTTTTTCATTTTTTCTTTTTTTTGTTCGCGCCTATGGCGCTATTGGTCTTTGGTTCGCTCCTTCGTCGCTATTGGTCTTTGGTTTGCTCCTTCGTCGCTATTGGTCTTTGGTCTTTGGTGCTACCGCAGCGGCATGCACATAAGGCGTACACATCGTAGATGTAAGTCGCTGCGGTAGCACCAAAGACCAACAGCGCATCAGCGCGCACCAAGGGCGCAGCCCACCAAAGACCTATTTCAATTTCCGCTTCTCCGCCAAATAAAAATAAAGCCCCATTTTTGCCGCAAGCTCCGCTTCTGTTTCGTTTTGTTTTGCTACTTGCTCTTTCGAGAAATAATCTGCGACAAAATGCGTGTTAAAATCACCACTCAAAAATGCAGGATGGTTGAATACAAATTTTCCGAAAGGCAGCGTCGTTTCAATGCCTTTGATTTTATAGTCATGAATGGCTTGCAACATTTTTTTTGCAGCGGCTTCTCGAGTCGGTGCCCAAACCGCCAATTTCGAAATCATCGGGTCATAATAAATTGGAATATCCATTCCTTCTCTAAATCCATCATCCACTCTAACGCCTTCTCCTTCAGGGCATTGGTAGGTGGTCAGCGTGCCAGTACTTGGCAAGAAATTGTTGGCTGAATCTTCGGCATATACTCGTAATTCGAAGGCATGACCATGAATTTTTAGGTCTGCTTGCGCAAAAGCCAAAGGATGACCATCGGCCACTAAAATCTGCTGCTCGACTAGGTCTAAGCCAGTAATCATCTCCGTTACAGGATGCTCAACTTGAAGCCGAG
The DNA here is from genome assembly GCA_032361785.1 of Lepetodrilus galriftensis. Classification (NCBI taxonomy): domain Eukaryota; kingdom Metazoa; phylum Mollusca; class Gastropoda; order Lepetellida; family Lepetodrilidae; genus Lepetodrilus; species Lepetodrilus galriftensis. Next base: position 21,919 of record JAUTBZ010122796.1, read on the forward strand.
TGTTCATTTCTAGGAAGTAAAAATTCATGTCTTTATCCACTAAAAACTCGACAGTTCCAGCGCCTTCGTATTGACAAGCTTTAGCCACATTGATGGCTGCTTCGCCCATGCGTTGTCGTAATTCTGGAGTTAGGATGGCACTTGGTGCTTCTTCCACCACCTTCTGGTGACGACGTTGAATGGAGCAATCCCGCTCAAAAAGGTGCAATGTATTTCCTTGTTTGTCCGCAAGGACTTGAATCTCAATATGCTTAGGAGAGACGATGTATTTTTCGACAAAAACGGCATCATCTCCGAAAGAAGCTTTGGCTTCACTCTGTGCCCGCTCCATCATTGCCACAAAATCTGCTGGTTTATCAACAACACGCATGCCTTTTCCGCCCCCGCCAGCTGATGCTTTGATTAGGATTGGATAGCCCATTCCATCTGCCAATCTCTTCGCTTCCGTAATATCAGTAACAGCCGAATCCGTCCCCGGCACCATCGGAATATCATAGCCTTTTACCGCTTCTTTAGCGGCCAATTTACTCCCCATTATTCGCATCGCATGTGGACTTGGACCTACGAATTTGATACCTGCATCTGTGACTGCTTGCGCAAAAATGGCATTTTCACTCAAAAAGCCATAGCCAGGGTGGATACCATCTACACCTATTTTTAAAGCAATATCAATAATTTTATCGCCCAAAAGATAGGATTGATTAGAAGGTGGTGGCCCCAATAAATACGCTTCATCTGCAAAGAGCACGAAAGGGGCATTTCGATCCGCTTCCGAATAGACGGCGACGGTCTGGATGCCCATTTTTTTGGCCGTTTTCATGATGCGCAGGGCTATTTCGCCACGATTCGCTACAAGGAGTTTTTGCATGGTATTTTATTTAGTGCAAATATAGTTTTTTTTGGTAGGACTTCGAATACTTCGAGTATTAAAAATGCCTAGCGTACTTATTGGCTAACTGAATTAGGGAAATTTATTTTGAGATTGGCAAAATGATAGTCGAAGAAGAACAAAAAGGAGCAGAACGAGTAGCATACAGCAAAGTCATCCTAAAAGAGCTTTCGAGAAGACTCAAAGCTGACTTCGGCAAAGGATTTTCTGTAACGAATTTAAAGCAAATGCGAAGTTTTTATTTTGTTTACTCAAAAAGTCAGAAAGTGTCTGACCAATTCAAACTCAGTTGGTCTCATTACCAAAAATTAATGCGAATTGACCTTCCCGATGAGAGACAATTTTATGAAATTGAAGCATGGAAGAATAACTGGAGTTTGAGAGAATTACAAAGACAATTTGATTCGGCTTTATATGAACGATTAGCTCTAAGTCGTAATAAGAGTAGCATAAAAGCATTAGCTAAAGAAGGCCAAATTCTTGAAAATCCCGCAGATGCCCTAAAAGACCCATATATCCTTGAGTTTATTGGTTTACAAGAAGATTACAAATATTCTGAAAGTGAGCTCGAACAAAAACTAATTGATAAATTAGAGCATTTCATGCTTGAACTAGGCAAGGGCTTTACGTATGTCGGAAGACAAGTTCGATTCTCTTTTGATGATGAACATTATAGGGTTGATTTAGTATTTTACAATAGAATTCTGCAAGCCTTTGTACTCATAGACTTAAAAATTGGCAAGCTTACGCACCAAGACATAGGGCAAATGCAAATGTATGTAAACTATTACGACCGATTCATTAAATTGGCCCACGAAAATAAAACCATTGGGATTATCCTTTGTAGAGATAAAAATGATACTTTAGTAGAAATTACGCTTCCCGAAGATAACAAACAAATTTTCGCTAGCAAATATAAAACAGCTCTTCCTAGTAAACAGGAGCTTAAAAAAATAATTAGCGATAAAAATGGCTTTTGAGCCTGTGTTAAAAGCATGTAGGATCGCTGAACCACAAGGATAATATCCCAAGACCTAATAATCAAGCCCAACTTCTACCAAACAAAACCCCCATTCTTACCAAATAATTCAAAACAAAAAAGCCAATAAACAAAAAATAATACTGTTATTGGTGAAAGGGACAATTTAGAAGTAAAGATTTTTCTAAAAAAGCTTAATTTTCTAAAAATAACAAAACTTATACAACTGCTTGAATACAAGCACTTTATAAAAATAAAAAATCTACCCTGTCACTTTAATCAATAAATTGCCAAAAATTAACATATTTTACATTGGATTATAGCCAATCTATTTCTATCTTTGTTGCCATTCAAACCTTTTCTAACCTTTTCTAAATTACATTACAATGAAGAAATTTTTACTTTTTGGGCTTTTTATGGCTATATGCAGTGTTGGTTTTTCTCAGCTATATATTAGTGAATATTCAGATAGCGGTGATAATGCTTATCAGAATGAATTTATTGAAATATACAATACTGGGGCTAATTCTGTAGATATTAGTGGCTATGTGATAGAACAGACTAATTCTACACAAAGCTATACCATCCCTGCCAGTACTTCTATTCCTGCAGATGGTTTTTTTATACTTTCTAGATACGCAAATAAAGCAACTTTTGAAAGTGCTTGGGGAGTAACTTTAGGAGCGAATGTCACATTCCTTAATTCGGGTAATACTTGCCCACAAATTAATGGAGGTGAAAAGTATACTTTGAAAGATGCAGGCGGAACTGTTATTGATGGTGAAACTGCTGTTGCCGTTCCAGGCAAAAAAAAGAGAGTTGTTCGCCTTAATCCAACGAATACGACAAGTGACTATACTACAGGTACTGCTACAGGAGATGCTTCTACACCAGGTACTTTGGAAGCAGGACAAACCCTACCAATAGACCTAACATCATTCACCGCCACCAAGAAAAATAGCCAAGTAGCTCTTGTCTGGGAAACAGCGTCTGAGATTAATAATGACTATTTTAATATAGAGCGTTCAAGAGATGGTATTCGCTTCGAAACAATAGGAAAAATAGAAGGAGCAGGTAACAGCACAACTGCCCTAAGATATGACTTCATTGACAAGGCACCAATGCGTGGAACCAACTACTACCGTCTAACCCAAACGGACTTTGATGGTCAGTCAGAGACTTTTGATGTGGTCAGTATTGATTTCAAAGGAGCAGGCACTGCAACCATCAACCCAACCCAAGTAAAGGACATTATGACTTTAAGCCTAGAGCCAATGGAAACAGTGGGTCGTGTGACTATCTTTAATCTAGTTGGTCAGACAGTATATGACGAAGCGATTGATGCTGGATCTGCTAATATGGAGATTAATGCTTCTAGCTTTGCAAACGGTCAGTATTTTGCTAGAGTATCTAATGGTAACTTTGTGGAAACTGTGCGTTTTATTAAGCAGTAAGTCTAACGGATTAGATTTACTCTTACGAGAAAAAACTCCTTTCATCTTACGATGGAAGGAGTTTTTTGTATCATCATCTTAAGCAATACTTCGGTCATTTTTAAAAGAAAAAGTACTCTAAACATCAATAAGCACAATGGTTTTCTCTTTTAGTGCAAGTTAGGATTAACGCTAATTGGCAATAAAATAAATCACCTTTTTTTTTTGGCTCCTTGCTCCAATTGCTTTTGTCACTATTTTTGCTTGCTATGCGGCAAAAATACCGCCAAAAGGCTTGGTTTTTAACTTATTAACCATGGGTTGTCACCCATGGCTAATAAGATGCCGCACCTACAGTGCTAGCTGTTGGTATTAAATTATATTTTTTTTTACCGAAGTATTGTTTAGAGAACATGTGAGAATTAATCTTAGACAGATTCTAAAAAATGGAGCCGAGCTAGCAAAATATTTGAAAGCCACAAGCCCCATTTTTAAAGGGGGTTTGGGGGGGTTCCACATAGCAAGGTCTTCAAATATTTTGCGACAATTTTGGCTACCTGCCCATGATTTAGTTTTTACATAGTTTCTTTAGCTGGTTTGTCGCCGGTTTAAACCAGTGCTACTGTTTGACTAAACGATTGGTTTTTTGACCACTACCCATAGCGATTCGGCAATAGTAAACACCTACGGCTAGTTTATCTGTATTAATCGCAATTCGATGTTCGCCTGGCTCGTACTTGTCATCTGCGACTTCTAAGACTACACTGCCCATGGCATCAAAAATTTGAATATGTGCTCGTGAGCGCGTCTCTACAGTAAAGGTGATTTCGGGGCTCTCTTTGAAAGGGTTGGGATTAATGGACGCTTTTAAACTTGTTCCATAAATCTCGTTATTTCCAACAGAATCACAAGGGGAGATGATTGGAAGTGATTGGAAGTTTTCAAATAACAAAGTATCAATAGTATCTTGCGGAACTTCAAACCAATCTTTTAGCACGGTGCCATAGACGGATCTAAAGTCAAATTGCATCGGTACGCCTTCATTTTGAGAGACACTATTGGAGATGACTGGGTTTGCACCCAAAATACCGGGGACGACACACTCGCCAAATAGAAAAGTAGGCGAAGCAGTACCATGATCCGTTCCATAGCTACCATTGGAACGAATTCGGCGTCCAAATTCAGTATAGGTCATACCCATGACTCTCTTGGAAAGCCCTTGTGCTTTCATATCGGTCTGGAATGAATTAACGGCATCAGAAAGTTCTTTCAATAAATCTGCATGGTCACCAAGCGTGGTGTCTCCTGCCTGAACTTGTTCAGAGTGATTGTCAAATCCACCCATGGTGGCATAATAAACTTTTGTGGTAGAGCCACCACTTATCAACAAGGCGATATTGCGCAACTGGTTCCCTAGTCTAGTGTCAGGATAAGTAACGGTCAAATTGCCTTGACCTGCTAGAGACTTGATAATGGTAGAATATTGGTTACTTTGATTGATGGTTTGACGTAAGAATATTAATTCATCACCGTAGGGGCTGTCTGGCGCAGGAGATTGTGCACCAATAGGTAGTGTATTGTTATTAAAAGGGTCTTCAACAGGGTAACTATAGTTGACTCCTTGTCCTTGACACACTTCGGCTACTTGGGATCTCATTGTAACTGCGATAGGGTCAGGTGTTTCGGTATTGGGGTAACCCGTCGGATAGTTGGGGTAGGTTAGATCCATCCATCGTCCTAGCCAGCCAGTATCTTCATAAATGGCTGCTGCAGAAGCCGAATTATAAATATCAGTGGATCGAAAATGAGATCGATTTTGGTTAGGATAACCGACGGACTGAACAACACCCAATGTGCCATTGTCATATAAATCCTTTAGGCCTAAGGCAGAAGGGTGGAAGCTATTGGTGGTATTTCCCGCAAGGAGTTGATTTTCTGGAATAAGAATATTACCGCGGACATTGGCTAGTTGGTCATACTGGTCGATAGGAACTAGGGTGCTTAGTCCATCATTACCACCATTCAAGAAAATGACAATTAAAATTCGATCATTATTGGGTCCTGCTTGGTTGAGTAACAGGGAGTTACCAATAGCTTGGAGTTTCATGTTGTTTAAAACTATCGGAGCACCAGCAACGGTTATACCCGCTTTTTTTAGAAATTCTCTACGTTTCATATTTCTTTTTTATTGGGTTTTGAATGGGATTAAGACAAATGGTTTTCAGGAAGAATGCTAATCATGAAGAGCAAATTATTCAATTTGTTTTCAAGGCTTATTTTGATATTTATATCATTTGGGTTGTCCAAATAATTATTGTATTCCATGGTCCATTCAAAGTCAGGTAAGCCAGGAATAAGCACATCTTTCAAAAAAGTTTTTTGATTATCAGCCAAAGGCATGGGCAGCATAATGGAAGTAAATTCATTGATGACTTTATTGGGGTCATCTGGATTGTCAATATTTTGCAGAAAGCCAATCGTATCTATTTTAAAAGTTAAGCCAATATCTTCGAAACCATAAATTAATCCGGCAGAGATCTGTCTGCGAATTTCTAATGTTACGGAATTTATCCAAATTCGACTATATCCAGGGGATTGGTAAAATGCTTTCCATCCAGCTACAGACGGTGGTAAGAAATATTCCATTCCAAATTCTGCACTAAAATAAAATATATATTCCATCCAAAAATGTCGATCATTAAAGGTGGTTGGAATATTTGCACCAAGTTGTTTGACGACAGAAAGTGTGTAGTCAATTGGGTTTTTTATCATGCAGCCCATACTCAGCACATCAAAGAAATGTTCACTTTTTAATAGTGTCTTTAGGACAGGCTGGATGTCATAATTGTTGTCGATGAGTATTTGCGCAAGCGGCTCGATGACGTTCATCTCTACGGTAGCGTTGATGTCATAATAGACAAACCAACGGTATAACTTTCGCACGATGAATCTAGCCACTTCGCTTTGTTGGAAGATGGTGTCAATGATATCTTTATACTCATCGGCACCGTTATTACTTATCGTCGCATTATTAAAATGAGCAGAGAGTGTCTTCGACGTTTTGTCATGAAGGTCATTATAAAAAACAACTTCAAGCGTGTCGCTAATGGAATAAGACCAGTCATTATTTAGCTGCCAACCCGTAAATATTTTGGCTAGTGCTTCTACATCTTGCTCTGTATAATTGGTGTAATCACCAGGCCCAATTAAAGGCCCTTTTCCGATAGTAAAAAGCTCTAGGAGTTCACGCGCAAAATTTTCATTAGGCTCATCTACGATATTCTCATTGCCGTTTAGGTAGATTAACATTGCTGCATCAACGGCAATATCCTTTGTCAGTTGTTTGAAGTTTCCTGTTGCATTTTCTCGCAAGAGTTTGATGTAGCGATAAAGCGCATTCGGCTCATCAATGTCGCCTGTGACAAAGTGGTTGTGCCAGAAAAGTGTCATTTTTTCATTAATATTGACGTCTTCTGTGAGCATTCTTTCAAACTGCCAAGAGCGGAGCGAAAGGTGCCGATAGGCGTATTGTTCGTCTTCAATGCCATCTGTGAAAGGCATGTTTAGCCAAGATTGCCCGATGGCGACATTAGGGTCGTCCGTATAATAAACATTTAGGGGCTCACCAGGAGAAGCAGGTGGCTCAAAAAGTTTGTTGATGGTGGTTTGCATGCCATCAGTGGCCGCATCTTTTATTTGTTGATAGGTAGGCCCAAAACAAGTTCGGCGGAGTAGGTGGCCTGCTTCTTGGTTGCCCCAAGTACCCATATAAGGATTAATCCCTTTTTCACTAGGCCCCAAAAAATCATAGTTGCTTTGTGGAATCTGGTATTTAGGTGTGAGCACCTTTCTAAATAAATCTCTTCTAGTGAAGGGCTTTTTTAGCTTTAAAGATTTTAATACTTTGGGTTTGTTTTTCTTCGTAAGAATCATAAGCTTTTTTTTGGGTTAGTGCAAAACTTCATTAGGTATGACGTAAGATAATAAAATTTAGTTACAATGGGGCTAACTCAATTGAAACTCAGGAAGCTCTAGAATGGCTTTCAAGAGATTTCGTATTTTCTTTTCTAGGCTTTTCTTGATGTTCGTGTCATTCGGGTTGGACAAGTAGTTATTGTATTCCATGGTCCATTCAAAATCTGGAAGCCCAGGGATTAAGACGGTTTTAAGGAAAAGTTTTAGACTGGTATTGGCTGGGAGTGGTAGGAATAATTTGGTTAATTCGTCTACAACGGTGATGGGATTGCTGGGACTAGATGTTAATTGTACAACACCAATTAAATCAACTTTATATTTAGTTTGTCCGACATTTATACCATTCCCAATAAAGATATTCTTTATGGCATTTCTCTTCTGATACGTTACGGGATTTACCCATATGCGATGATAAGTTGGTGATTGGTAATAGGCTTTCCAACCTGCTACTGAAGGTGGTGCAAAATATTGCATGCCAAGAGATATTTGATAGCCTGCTATTTTCTTATTAAATACATATTTGTCCGCAAGGTCAGTGGGTTGTTGGAAATTTAATTGCTTGAATAGTGACTCAATAAAATCTATTGGATGTTTGATTAAGCAACCTCTAGTTGGGGCATCAAAAAAATGCTCACTTTTGAAAAGTTTTTCAAGCACTGGTTTTATTTCATAATCACTATCAATCAGAAGCTGCGAAAGTGGTTGGATGATATTTTGTTCGACAGTAGGCGTGACGTCGTAATAGACAAAGTAACGATAAAGCTTGGTGATAATAAAGTGTGCTACACTACTTTGTTGGAAGATGACATCAATAAAGTCTTTGTATTCGTCCGCCCCATTTTCGGCAATAGTTGCTTGCGCAAAATGATAGTCCAATGCTTTTAATCCAGGGGAGTGCTTATTATTATCAAAGAAGACTTCTAGCGGTTGATTTGCATCGGTGGAATTGCGTCCCTTTAATCTCCAACCAGTTAGAATTTTGGCGCCTTGCTGGACATCTTGTTCGGTGTAAGTAGAATAATCTCCGGCACCAATTAAAGGCCCTTTGGCAACGGTGAAAAGCTCTAATAATTCACGTGCATAATTCTCGTTTGGTTCTGCTTTGACATTCTCGTTTCCGTTTAAGTACTTGAGCATGTGTGCATCAACAGTAATGTCTTTGGTTAGTTGTCTGAAATTGCCAAGCGCATGTGTGCGCAAAAGGGTGACATGCCGATAGACCGCTTCTGGAATTGTAACCGATTCGGTGGCAAAGTGATTATGCCAAAAAAGAGTCATTTTTTCTCGGATACTAATGCCTTCTGCTGCGAGTACTTCTTGGTTCCAAGAAAAGATCGATTTTCTTCTGCTTTGTTTGTGCTCGTTGGTATTGGTTGTATTCAGTGGTTTGCCAACCCAAGACTCGCCGATGGGTGTGCTGGCATCACTTGGGAAATCGGCATTAAGTGGTGGCGGTGGTAATGGTTGGTCTGCCAGTACTAGGGCTACGGCAGTATCCAAATCCATTGCAGCCACTTGACTAAGCTGTTCTAAGGATGGGCCAAACATGGTTCTTCTAAGTAGGTGTGATGATTCTTCAAAACCCCAGTCGCCCGAATAAGTAGCAAGACCTTTTGAGCTAGGTGGGTTTAGTGGAAAGTTGTTGTTAGTTTTTGATTGGGCCGTCAATAAATTGAAGAAGTCACGTCTTTGCATATCGGTTTTAGGTTTTTAGACTCTTACTATTGGGGAAGGTTTAAGCCATGAGTTAATTTGCGATTTTTTTTAGGGACACCAATTACCAATTATTAGTTGTCCAGTATTTAGACACTTTTAGAACGTCTTAGTAGGTGGTTTTTTGTAAAGAAATAGTAAAAACTTATAATTATACCATAAATAGGGTAGTTTGACGCCTATTTCGTTGTTAATTTCCATGCAGTTTCGGCAATAGTGTCCGTTAAAGCTTCCATCATTTTGCTACCCGCTGCGGGGTCAATGACTCTATCCATATTGCTTTCCATCTTCATGATGTGTTGGATATTTCGATTGATCCTTGCGGAAAAAGCATCTATTTTCTTTGTGGGGATGATCAAATGGTTACCCCCCCCGATGACAGCGGCCATCGCTTGAGTTGTTGCTAGGATTCGATTTTGATTGACATCATCATACCATGCAGCATCATCTAAAGTGATGCTGATATCTGGTGGTAGGATTGATATTTTATGTTTTTTTAGAATCTGAAACCATAGGAGTTTGACGGCACGAATAGTGGCAATAGTTGCGAGTGTATTTTGTCCAGCAAAAAGCTGAATTTGTATTTTTCGAGCGATTGATTCTTTATCATTAGATGTAAGCATCAATCTTTCTATTTGGTGGATGATTTGAGCCAGTGCTTGTTCTAATTCAATTTTTCTATTTTGGCGCAAGCTAAGCAACTTATAGTTTGGGAAAAGTTGATTGCCTTTTTGAAGATAGTTTTTTAGACCTGGCTTCAGTCTATTGGTTTTGGAAAAGGGGTTTAGTTGAAAGCTTCCTTGCAAGCTATGGGGATTTTGGGCAACCGTATGAACCAAATTCATCAATTGGAGCATTTTTGCTGTGCCCCCATTTTGGATGGAAAATGATGTGTGAATCATAGTCAATTCAATGTCCTTCAATAAAATAGGTACATCAGGTAGCTTGCGCAAAACAAATAAGAGCTCATCGGTACCACCATTTAAGGCTTCTAATGCTTGTAGATTGGCTTTTTGGGGATTAGATGCTGGAATCATTTCCACGATATTCCATTGATTATCGCTTTTTTCCGCAAGGGGACTATAGGCTGTTGTGTCATCCTGGTGGATGAAAACAGGCGCCTTTACATCTTTGGAGACTGAAAACTGTCGCTGTGCAGCATCGCCTAATAACTGAAACCATTCTTCCTTGGAAGGTTTTTCAAAAGGTTGGTAAAAAGTAGTATCAGGCATGTGCGTGTGTTTAGTACTCCAAAGGTAGTGGAAATTGTTGAAAATCTCCAAATTAGGACAATGAACAGATATAAAATGTGGTTTAGTTTTTGAAGGAATTGTATGGAAACTCGGGGGCTTTTTTAATATGGTACACGTAGCTTAGAATGTTAAGTAAATACTGTTCAAATGTTCAATCGTTAAACTGTTAAAATGATTAGATAATATATTGATTGTCTGCTACTTACATATTGCATCAGTTGAATAAAATGCCGACCGGCCTGCTGCACATTGGGTAGGTTGAGCAAAATAAGCCGTGCGAACTATAAATCACTTCAAATCTCCATTTATCACCCTTTATGAGTTTTTATCGACTAACTTGTCAGAAAACACACTTTTTATGAAACGCTATTACTTTTTTATCCTTTTGCTGATTTTCTCTTTCCATTTGTCTGCTCAAGTAGCTATTATCCAAGACAAAGATGGCTATACTAATGTCAGGGCACAGCCAAATGCCAAGGCTGAAGTCATTTATGTGTTGCATGACAATGAAATGTTTGAGTACAACACAGAAGATGAAACGAGCAAATGGGTCAAAGTTTTTATTAGGAAGAATAAATTTGACATTCACCCTTGGGCGGAAGGAAATAACCTTATTGGTTATATTCATCGATCTAGAATTCTGGATATTGGCAACCTAACAATGGATGAAGTCTTGTGTAGCTTTAAGCCCATTGTCAAGCCATTTGTAGCCAAGGAGCATATTATTGATTATGATGGTAATAATGCAGTGAAAATAGATGATCGCTATCCGTTTGGTATTGATGGCTTGATTCCGACAAAGGAAACCGTTGATATTATTGTATCTGTAGATGGCGTCAGGATGCCCATTCCAAAAGTTTTATTTGAAAATCTATACCAGTCTAATGAGCATCCCCGCATTGTGAATCATTATCAAACCTATTTTATCACAGAGCACAATAGCGATGGTGCAGGTGGATATACTGTTTATTGGGCGGTAGATAATTCTGGCTTGCAGCAGCGTATGATGCTTTTGCGATGAATGGGTAGTTTTACTACAAAAATGTTTCTTCAATTTCCAAGGCACCTACTTTTGTGTTGACCCATTGCAGATACTCTTTTTGATTTACAATAAATGGATAATACTGGTCACTTCCTTCATCAATCATCAGTAGGAAAAATCCATGCATTCTTAATGCTTTGGAAAAATACTCAAACTGTTTGATGATGTAATCGCCACGTTCTAAAGCTGGGTCAGCCAGTATTTTTTCGGATAATTCAAACCATTCATCTAAAGAAAAATCCGTTTTACCATAAGTCTTTAGACGATGAATTACGTAATTAGAAAATTGGTTTTCATCATATTCTCCAGACCAATCGATCATCTCTAAGCGGTTCTTCATTTTGTCCATGTGCTCATTCGAGAAGAAAAGAAAAAAATACTCAAATGGTAGTGCATCAGGGGAATGATTAGTGCCAAAAGGGTTGACTATTTCCATGTCATCCGCAAAAGTATTGGTTGGATTTTTCTTTAGCTCTTCGAGTTGTTGGGCCCAAAGCGAATAGTCATCTTTATAGATGAGTTTTGCAAGGGCGTCTATTTTTTCAAATGTTTGATTTGGCATTTTTTTTATTTTAAATCACCGCATTCATTCCATCAATCCAAGTGATAAGTCGCTCATCATCAGGGAATAGTAACTTGGCTTTCGGTGCATATTTTTTGAAATTGTCAATATCTCTGCGATTGACAAAGAAGCTTAAAGTGGATAGCGCATCAATTTTTAATGCCTTTTCGTAGGCTATTGATTCCTTTTTATTATTACCAGAAACAAAATATCCAATCGCAATATTCAAGTACGCTAGGATGTTTTGGTCATCAATAGTTATTACCTTTTTGAATACTTTAGTCGCTTTTTGAAATTGTTGCGTGTCAAAAAAAGTGACTCCTAGCTCCATCAGAATATCAATATTTTTGGGGTCATTTTTGAGCTTGATTTCGATGGATTCTATGTTGGGCCCACCTTCGGCTTCTTCTTTTAGTTGCTTTACATATTCTTGGACCGTTTCATTGTTGGGGTGATGATTGTTTGCAATTTCTATCCACTTTTCGGCTTCTACAATCTTTTGCAATTGATAATGTACTTCAATCAGTACTAGCAAAACATTTACGTTTGGTGTTGATTTTTCTAATTTATTTTTTAAGAACTCGATGCCTGCATTTGGGTTTTCAATCATCGCCAACAATCCTGCATAGGTGCGAAGCATATTATATTCATATGGGTCAATGCGTTCCATCTCCCGAACAATTGCCTTCGCTTTGCGATAATCCTTTTCTTTAAATGCAGTCATTATCTCTTTGCCAAGTTGTTCCAAGTTGCCATTTGCGGAAGCAACGAGTTCATTGTACTCCGCTAGGTTTTCGTAGTCTTTTGTTTTTGCATTGAGTAACACTTCAAACTGCCTTTTTACGGTAGGGTCGTCTGTTTGTGAGATAATGGTCTTGATGACTGGAATGACTTCTTCCTTTGGGCTATCGGTATCCATTAATATTTGGACTTTCTTAAGGGATAATTGGATTGGGTCAATTATATGATTGTCGTTAAGGAGTTTTATCAAGACATCCTTTTGCTCACCAAGTTCTTTTAATATGTCAATATACTGTAGAAAAATCCACTTGTTTTTAGGAAATTGTTCTGTTGCATCGTTTGCCAATTGTTTAGCTTGCGCAAAATCCTTTTTCTCGATTAGGTGATCGATGAAATCTTTAATTTCATCTTCGCTTGCCTTCTTTTCTTTGATTCTTGTTTGTACAAATTTAGTCTCTCCATATTGTATTTGGAAATAGGAGAAAGCATCATTTAAGAATTCATCATTAGGGTATTTATCAAGTGCTTTTTTGTAGGTTGCTAAGATTAATTCTTTGTCAGCTTGGCTGTTTTCAAGTGCATTTAGGTAGTTCCAATAATTATCAGAAGATTTTTTTTCTTTGAGTATTTTCTTGAATATTTTTGCGGCCTTTTGGTGTTTGTCAAATTCGGAGACCAATAGCTCCGCATATTTTTTTCTCCATTTTCGCTTATACGGTTCTAATGTTTTTAGCTTCTTTAGTATTTTTAATTGCTTTTTTGGCTTTTTCATGTAGCCCAGTAAATCGTAATAATCTTCTAGATGAGAAATGTCAGATGGGTCTAGTCGAAGGAGATGTTTACGTAGTTTTTCTGCTTTTTTATAATCATCTTTGCGGAAGGTCAAGAAAGAAGCATACATATCTATGCAATATTCACATTCATCATCTTCTTCTACTGCTTTCGCAAAAAGGATTTCGGCCTTGTCCAAATCTCTTTCTAGGCGATGGTAGTACAGACGCCCAAATTCAGTGTACATAGTCGCTTCAAACTCATCATCGTCTTTTCTTCTAAGGCATTCTTCGTACAGTGGGATGGCCTTTTCATATTGGTCACGAAGTTTGTATTGGAAGAAATAGGCATAGTCGTAATACGTCTTAGAACTAGGGAAAAGCAGTATTCTTTTTTGGTAAATCTGCTCGATGAGTGCTAAATCTTTTTGCGAAAGCTCTTTACGGTGTAATTCATTATACTCTTCATTTTCGACTTCATCCAAGATGCCTTCTGCTTCAAATTTTGAGATAAGCTCAAGGTGAGAGACTTCTTTTGTAAGCTTCGTGTCAGAATAGAAAAAAGAATAGATGGATTTACTTTTGAATAAATTTTGAACCCCTTTGATGTCAATGGGGTTACCACCAATATCCAAGTGGTGTAAGCTCCGCATTTTAGTAAAATCAAAATTTAATTCAGTGATTTGATTGTCTGTTAAATCTAGGTTTTTAAGTGCCACAAAATCTTCGAAGAAAGTTGGAATTTTTGACAGTTGATTATCACTTAAGTCTATGTGGATAATCGTTTTTAATTTTTGGAAAAAATCGGGTATTTCAGTGATTTGATTATCACTTAAGTCGATGCTTTTTAAATATGGATTGTCTAATATTGAATTTGGAATTTTTTCTAAGTCTTGGCCCGATAAATCTAAAACTAAGGGGTCAGATGGTGGTTCGTGAATTTGGTCAGCATCATTTTTTTCGACCACATGCTCTATCCATTTTTCCAAATTTGGGTGGCGCTCATAATCAGCAATTATACTTTGGGTATTTCGACAAGTATGATTTTTTTGAATCTCTGATTGGAGCTGAGTCATCTCCTTTTGGATGGCTTTTTGTATTGTGGAGACACTCGCGAACTCCTTTCTATCTTCTACGGCATCTTTGAGTTGAAAATCATAGACAACATACCAAAGAAAGGGATTTTCTTCGTCGTCGATTTTTGCTGAAAGGCATTCGTAATTAGCTAGCAAGCATAAGAAATCAACCATGGTTGGCGCCAATATTCGAACTTCTCCTTCGCTTCCTAATAGCACGACAGGCGGCTCTCCTTTTAGTGTTGGATAATGCCAAAGAGCAAAAACACCACCTGTTGGGTCGCTGGCAAATTGGATAAATTCATTTCCGGGTTCTTTTTCCGCAAGGTTAAATCCAAACCATTCATTGACGTATTCAAAAGGCTGAAAGTCATCATACACTTGCATCTCGTGGAAGGTGTACAAACTATAAGCATGATTGACTTTTTCCCAATTGTTAAGAATTTGAAGTAACGATTTTGATTGCTGTGAAATTTCCATATTTATTTTGTACCAAACTGGGTTCGAAAAGTTTCGGTTTCTCATGGCAATATCAGCCTAAAAATGAGTATATGAAGGGCAAATTGATATTTGATGGTAGGAAAGTGATAATCGCAAAATAGCTTAAGCAAAAGACTCAAAAATGGAGATTTAACTATTTAGACTAATTCTAAACATTATAGATTTCCGTTGGTTTTAGAAGGGAATTAAGCAAAATAAAACCAATGGCTAAGAAGAGAACAGTTTATTTAGATAACAATGCGACGACACCTGTTGACCCACGAGTGGTGGAAGCGATGTTGCCCTATTTTACAGAGCATTTTGGCAATTCTGCCAGTAGAAATCACCCTTTTGGATGGGCCGCAGAAGAAGGCGTGGACTATGGACGTGAGCAAGTGGCCAAATTGATTGGTGCCAATCCAAAAGAAATTATCTTTACATCAGGTGCGACAGAATCTGATAATCTAGCCCTAAAAGGAGTGTTTGAGATGTATTCCCGCAAGGGAAACCACATTATTACAGTCAATACAGAGCACAAAGCCGTACTCGATACTTGCAAAATCATAGAAAAAAGGGGCGGTGAAGTGACTTACCTTTCGGTGAAAAATGATGGAATGCTTGACCTAGATGAGCTAAAAGCAGCCATTAAGTCAAATACCATCATGATTTCAGTGATGTGGGCCAATAATGAAACTGGGGTCATCCAAGATATGGAAGCCATCGGTAAAATTTGTGCGGAAGCAGGCGTTTTGTTCTTTACAGATGCTACACAAGCCGCTGGGAAAGTGCCTATTGATGTCAATAAGATGGGTATTCACCTATTAGCAATGAGCGCACATAAAATGTATGGTCCCAAAGGAATAGGAGCTTTATATGTACGTAGAAGAAATCCAAGAGTAAAAGTAACGGCTCAAATGCACGGTGGCGGACATGAGCGTGGTATGCGTTCGGGCACCATGAATGTACCAAGTATTGTTGGCTTTGGAAAAGCTGCGGAGATTGCCCTTGCGGAAATGGAGACAGAAGGAAAAAGATTAGCAAAATTACGTGATCACCTAGAAGCCGAATTGCTAAAAATTGAAGAAACTTACCTGAATGGTCATATTGAAAATAGAGTCCCCCACGTCACAAATATTTCATTCAAACACGTAGAAGGAGAAGGTTTAATGATGACTTTTAATAAGCAATTGTCTGTTTCTTCAGGTTCTGCTTGTACATCCGCTTCTCTAGAACCTTCTTATGTCCTACTCGCCTATGGTTTGGGTTCAGATTTAGCGCATTCATCCATTCGTTTTAGCCTAGGACGTTTTACCACAGAAGAAGATATTGATTTGACCATCGCCGAATTAAAGCGTGGTACTCAACATATGAGAGACCTTAGCCCCATCTGGGAAATGTATAAAGACGGTGTCGATCTGGACTCTGTTAAATGGACGGAACATTAAAGGAGTACTTACGAGTACTTACTAGTGCCTAAAGTACTTGTGAGTTGCTTCCGCAGCGACATTCGAAGCGTTGCTTCTCAAAAACAAAGCACTTGATTTTTCAAATCAAGTGCTTTGTCATAAAGGGTGCTTTGTCATAAAGGCGGTTCCTACAATTGAGTAGCGTAGCTACGAACGAAACAGCGGTAGCAACTCCTAAGTACTCCTAAGTATTCGTAAGTACTCCTAAGTACTTCCTAAGTACTCTCCTAAGTACTTCCTAAGTACTTTTTCCTAACACCCACCAACTTTCTTTTTCTTCTTTTTACGGATAGAGAATGTTTTCTTTTTTGTTTTTGGTGCGCTTGCAGCGACGGCTGCGTCCTTCATTTTTTTGCGTGCTTCCACAAAGAATTTGGCGTAATCTAGGGCCGGTTTTTCTGGTTCTTTAAGGCTGGTTAAAGACTTTTTGGCTTGTAGTAGTTGGTAGCCATTATAGCCTTCTTTTAGATAGTAGGTGTTGTCAAAACCAAGTTGAGATAGAATCATCCAAGAGTCAGATGCTTCATGAATATCTTTACCATAAAGTAGGATTTTTTTACCATCTTTTTTGAGTTGCTTGAAAAAGCGGATACTAAATGGTTCGAATAAATCAGCGGCATAGACATTGGTTGCATTGTCAATGTGCCCATTGGCATATTCGAATTGATTACGAATGTCTATTAATTGATAGACACCTTTAGATAATTGATTGACAGATACCATTTTGTCTTTATTGCCGATGAGATGAATCGCTTCTTCTGCTGTCATCTGATAGGGTAGGGACGGTTTTTTCATCGTCAAAACACCAATCAGAATCAAGGAGAAAAACACAATCCCTGCAATGAATATTTTATTAGTTTGCTTGAGTTCTTTCATTACTTTTTATTTTCTTGTTTGAACTAGAGTAGCTACACTCCAAGTGCTTTTTTTAGCAGCCCCCAACTTTCTTTTTCTTCTTTTTTCGGATTGTAATGGCTTTCCGTTTTTTACCTTTTAGGACTCCGCCTGTTTCGGAAACACCACTACTTGTACCACTTGTTACCGTTCTTGGCATGGGGACACCAAAATAATATCCTGCTGCTTTTCGGGTGTTGTATCGTTCAAAATCATTTTTGGTCGCTGTGGCTAATGGCTCTTTTGGTTGAATAATTGTACTAAAAAAATTGTTTAATCCACCTTTTAGAACATATAGGTTGGAGAAATTTTTACTGGACAAAAGAAGCCAAGCTTGCTCTGCAATTAGATGATCATTGGAGTACAATACCACCTTGAATTGATCTTGGTCAAAGTAACCGACATAGTCCTTGTTGAGTATCTTTTGGTAAGGAATGTTCATTGAATTAGGCAAAGAGTAGTGTGCATATTGCAAAGAATCTCTTAAATCAATGAGCAAAAGAGAAGGGTCACCATTGATGATTTTTTCGGCTAATTGATCACTATTTACAAAGTGGCCTTTTTTCATGGACTTTAGCAGCAGTTGATCAGCTTGTAATCTCGTCGCATCAGGAAGTCCGTCAAAAAATAGCAATCCTACTGCGGCAGCAACCATGGCTAAACCTAGAAAGATGTATCTTTTTCTTGTGATTAAAACTCTTGCTTTCATGTTTCTTTTTTTACTTCAACTAAGGAGTCCTTTCGGAAAATTAGTACCAAACGTTTCGAATATAGCGACCCAAAATGGTCGTTCCATAAAAGGCTACTACTGCGATAATTGCAAAAATAGCAGTTGTCCATTCATTGGAAAGTCCTAGGGTGTCTTCTAAAGTGACTCCACCAAGATTGTTGGCATTAAATGTATCTTCTAGTAAAGGAAACATTTCTGAAAAGACAACGACACCTAACATGAGTCCTAAAATAAAAACCATCCCATCTATTTTGCCAATAGCGGCGGCACATAAACTTGTGCCAGGACAAAAACCACCTGCAACAAATCCAATACCCATGATGAGCCCACCAATGATGGCCGAGTTGAGATAAGTTGGTTGGATGTATAAGTCGTCAAAATTTAAGTAACCCAATTTGGATAGATAAAGAATCCCAATCATAGACACAACGGCAGCTGTGAAAAAAACACGTAAAACGGTAAAGTCATATCCATAGAAAACACCTGCAAGCTTTCTTGAAGAAGAAAATCCAGATGCTTCCATTAGGTAGCCAAAGGCAATACCAATAACCAATGCAATAACATTGTTCCACTCGGGTGATAATAGTTCATGAGGAATTAAAGGTCCCATAATTTTATTTTTTCTTTCTTAGTTAATTTTTTAAATCCAATTTTTTCGGAAGAAATAGGCAAATAGATACCCACTTCCAAAGATGGTCAGCATCGTGATAAACCCTGCGGTTGCCATCACTGATAATCCACTCAGTGCTGCTCCACTAGTACACCCACGTGCCATTTGTGAGCCAAATCCAAATAGAATTCCACCGCCCAACGCAAAGGCTAATCTTCTTTTAGATGATATTTTTGGAGAGTGTTGAATTCTAAATTTTGCCCTTCCGGAAAGTGCGCCGGATAAAAAAGCACCACCAATTGCGCCCAGTACTTCAAATATCAACCAGGTATTCAATGGACTTTTGTCTTCTTCCACAAATCGACTGTAGTAAGCTGATTTTTCTACATGCTTAGGGGCGACTTCATGCAAGGCAAATACAACCGTACTCTTCATTGCTCCACTGGCTCCAATCCCCCTTCCAGTCATGTAGAAGGTGAAGATGAGTAATAGTCCTAACATGAATCCACCAAAGTATGGATTCCAGTAAGTATGTTGATGATCTTCGTTCCAATAACTCATAATCTTAATTTTGTTTTTTTAGCCTGCTTATCTTTGCAGAAAAATAATTTTTGCATTGCAAAATGAATTTGCCCAATTAATATTTAGTACAAGTAGCGGGTCATCTGACCAGCATCAACCATCAAGAATCTCAATACCGCTCCACCAATCAAAACTAGGATGGCCGGAATTGCTGCCCAAACTTTGGCGCCAGACAATTCAAAAGCTTCCAAAATGGCTGGAAATACCAAGCCCATTCCGATGATAAACACAAAAAACATAACTGTAAATTCTCCGCCCATCAATAATTGTAAAGCTTCTTTTTGTGCCTGTGGTCCTGCATAATATCCCATAATCATGTGAATGATAAAGAACAATTCTACGATGATTAGGATTAAATCAATCTTTCCAAATAGATGGCGTTCGTAGCTGGTTTTTGCAAATAGAATATTTACAGCTGCTCCAGTAGAGAGACCAGAAACTAAGAATAAAGGCCCTAAGATGGCATTATTCCAAAGTGGTCTTGCATTAAAGGCAGATAATAAAATCCCAGTATAAATACCTAAAACAATAGTTAAAGGAATCAAAGCCCAAGCCATCCATAATTTATACTTCTTCAAAAAGTCTTCAATAGGGTAGAGCCATTTGAAAGGCCAATTGAAGTTGGGGAAGACTTCACGGAAGTGAATAAATACCCAAGCAAAGGAGATGGGTGTCATCAACATCAAGACCCATGCGCCCCATGACATTGGAGATTCTAAGCGAATAGTCGTGTACAGTCGCCAGAAATAAAGCATGTGCGTCAAATCAAACATCAAAGCTGCTAAGCCAACTATAATGGCAATGGGGGCAACTATCGGTGCCAACTTAATTGCTCCAGGTACCTTGTCTTCTTTGCCGACAATCGTAAAGTAAGCGGCAAAAAATAGAATTCCTGCGGCTAATCCACCCAAAAATAAATACAAAGGAATGGGCCAGTGCCAAGTGTGCAAATAGGGATCAATATTGGGAATATTTCGTCCGCTAATAAATAACTCTTCTTTCATCTGTTTACTTTTTTAGTTTTTAATGGTCAGACGTGCCTAATCAAATTAGGTAAAAGACGTTTGGTGTGGTACCTGCTTCTGGTGCAAGCACTTTGTGTTTCCGTTTTTTCAACAATTGAGAAACTTCACTACTTTCGTCGTCCAAATCTCCAAAGTACATACACTTCGTAGGACAGACGGAAACGCAAGCAGGTAGTTGCCCTTTCTTGACACGATGCAAACAGAAGGTGCATTTGTCCACATACCCATCTGGGTGGGTGTACCTTGCGTCGTAAGGGCAAGATTCAATACAGGCACCACAGCCGATACACTCATCATGTGTGACGACAACAATACCACCTTCTTCATAGTGACTGGCTCCAGTAGGACAACATCTGACACATGGGGAGTCGGTACAGTGGTTGCAACGCTCAGAGCGTAATTCAATGTCCACTAAAGGATAGGTGCCACCAACAGATTCTGTTACCCAGTCCCTACAATAACCCACAGGGACATTGTTTTCGGTTTGGCAGGCCACGACACAGTCGCTACAGCCTACACATTTTAGGGTATCAATGACCATTGCATATCTCATAATTCTTTTTTATTTGGTTATGCTACGAGAATTGTTACTTCAACAATTCATGCATTCTTATCGTAAAGTCAAATTAGGACGCTTGTTCCTTTTTCTTTTCTTCTTTCTTTTTGGTATGTGGATTTTCCGTAAGGAGCATCACAAAGTTGCCCCGCATTCCTGTACCACCCATGATAGGGTCTGTCATTATTTTGGTAATCATCTCTGTATCTGCCGCACCTTTACCGTAAGTCCGAGACATACTCTTATTGGTTTGCCCAAATCCATGGACCATGTACACAGAGTCCCATCTTATCCGCTCGGTCAATCTCACTTTAATCGGGAATGTGGAAAGCACATCATCTTGATTTTGGAGCCAAACATATTGTCCATTATTGATGTCCATGATTTTAGCGGCTCTAGGGTTGACCCAAAGTACATTTTCATCCATCAAGTCATTCAAGTTTGGATTATTGACCGTCCGACTAAAGGTATGCATGGGTGCACGTCCATAATTCAAGCGATAAAATCCTGCTGGTGGCTCAGGGTGTGGGGTGTATTTAGGCATTGGGTCAAATCCCTTGGCTTCTAGCTCCGTAGAGTAGAATTCAATTTTGCCTGTATTCGTATTAAATTCAAAAGGTTCTCCTTCTGTTAGATAAAGTGGTCCTTCCTTGCGGTCAAAATTTTTGACCCCGAGTTTTTTCATTTCTTCTAAGGATGATCCAATTTTTTTCAACTGCCAATCCAATACTTCTTCGTAATCCTTGAAGTTGAAGTATTCGTGTAAACCTAGGCGTTCGCCCAGTTGTTTGGCCATCCACCAAGAAGGTTTTGTTTCATGTTTTGGTTTGGCAGCAGGCATCCTTAAGGCAATGGATGGGTGTCTATGTGCGGCAGATCTAATGCCATCATATCTTTCTAAATAGGTACATTCCGGAAGGACAACATCAGCGTAACCCGCTATGTCTGAAGGCATTGTGTCTACAACGACCATGAATTCAATAGAATTCATAGCATCTTCAATCAATCGTTTATTAGGAATGGATTTGATTAGGTTGGTTCCGGCGACCATCCAAGCTTTGACTAGATGGCCATCTTTGGCTTCACTAGGGATGGATGCTCTAATAATTTCATTGGTGATGCCCATTTCCGCAAGGGGATACTTTTCACCAAGTTCTTCCCAGCTCCATTTTGGTTCTGGGTATTCAGGATGTGGAAAGGAAGGAATAGATAGCCCTTCCGGGAAAAAGAACCCACCACGACGGCCCCAAGAACCGAGTAAGCCATTAAGAATAGCTACTGCTCGTCCACGTTGAGTATCATCTCCATACCATACTACGTGGCGACCTGGATGTATAATAACAGCTGGAGAAGCGTGAGCCATTTCACGAGCGGTTTCACGGATAATATTAGGTTTGATGGTTGTGATACCGTATGCCCATTCTGGAGTCATATCGGCAACGTGTGCTCGGAGTTCATCAAGTCCATAGCCATATTGCTCTACATATTTTTTATCGTAAAGACCTTCATTGATGATTACATGAATCCAAGAAAGAAGGAGTGCTAAATCAGTGGCTGGCTTAATGGGCAACCAATATTTTGATTTGCTGGCAGCAGTAGAGAGTCTTGGATCAACAGTAATAATGGTTGCACCATTATCAATGGCGTCAGACATCTCTTGAATTTGACCATTGTGCATGTTCTCTCCAATGTGTGAGCCTATCAAGACCAAGCATTTTGTATCTCGGATATCTGTTGGTTCTGGAGATCCCACCCAAGAGCCAAATGTCATGGAAAAAGCAGTTTCTCTAGGTCCCCGGCATTGAGCGTAAGCAGGTTCACCGATGGTGTCAGAGCCATAAGCTTTGAAAAGGTGTTCCATTTGTTTGCCAGGTGAGCCATGCTTTAGTAAAGCAAAGCTTTCAGGACCAAATTTTGCCTTGATTGATTTCATTTTGGAAGCAATCAAATCCAGCGCTTCTTCCCAAGTAGCTTCTCTAAAAGTTTCCTTATCACCGTCTTTGACCCTAATTAAAGGTACCTGAAGTCGATCGGTATCATGGTACATCCCAACACCCCCAGTTCCACGTGGACAGAAACGACCATTAGAATGGGTATCAATAGGGTTGCCTTTTATTTTGACAATTTCTCCTTTTTTGTCAACGTAGGTCCAGCCTGCACATTTCCAAAAACATACTTCGCAGTAGGTTGGAAATCTTGTAAATTCTTGAATGGCATAGCCATCTGAACTTGCATGTGCACCAAGTAGGTTGAGCGCACCAGCTCCCATTGAGATTCCTCCTATTCCTAGGGCAGAGATTTTAATAAACTTCCTCCTTGTAATCATATTAAAAAGTTTAATTCTAAAACGAGTCACTTAGTATGTAACCCATTCATTATGAAGCAAAGCTATATCCAAACTGTCTCATTAGTACTGACTTTTGTCATTAAAATCTATGACATACTCTTTGGAAGTGTGTGACGATTGATAGGTGTATATTTTGGCTTGTAATTAACTGATAATCAGTGAGTTAAGTGTTGCTTGTTTATTTTTTTTTTTATTAAAAAGAACAAACTTATAGATACTGGGCACTAGCATGATTATTTAGATAAGGTCTAATTAAGCTATTTAGATGTGTTGGGTTTTATCTTCGAAAATATCTGGATCTTACTACTAAGATTTAGCTTGTCCTTAGTTTTCTAGTAAACATATTTAATAATAATAAATATAAATATTTTGTTTATCTTTGTTTTATACTACTTGATAGCTTGTGTTTTTTAGTGTAATTTTTAAAATATAAATTTTATGAAGGATGATGATTCGCAAATGAAAGTTTATTTCAAAGATGGGAAAAGGTGTTTATTATGCGTTAAACGAAAAAAGCTAATTCAAATAACTCCTGAAGAAATTGTTAGGCAGAACTTTACAAAAAGACTAATTAAGGAGTACAGTGTTCCCCCTAATATGATAGAGATAGAGTTTCCTTTATCACGATTAAAGAAGTTCAATAGAGGACGAGTTGATATACTAGTATTTGCAAAAAACGAAGATAGTAGCTTGGATCCAGTTCCAGTTATTTTAGTTGAGTGTAAAGAGCCTAATACGGTTATCACAAATTCTTTGATTTTGACTGATTCTTTATCTAATCAACTCTCCAAGTATTTGGAAGTTCTAACTGAAGTTGATGTTGTGATTGCCACCAATAGCAGAGAGTTGATGGTGTATGGTAGGATTGATGGAGAGTATTATACTCTTGAAGAAATTCCTAATTATTCTACTATTCTCGGTGGGGAAAATTTTGTAAAATGGAATATTAAATCAGACTCTTTTAGAAGAAGAAATCATATTGGGCAACACGAAGAAAATTATAATACTTTACAACACTTCGGAGAAATAGGAAAAAAAACAGACGAAAAATTTGTCTCGCTTCTAACAAATTTAGTCGGTTTGATTAATGATCAAAATGAGTCATTGCTAGATTTGAAATTACGAGATAGGAGATTTATTGAAGATGGTGGGATTCGGTTAACGAAGTTTGGAAATGCTGGGGGGGGGAGCTACCCAGGAAATTATCGATTTTTTATTGTTAAAAATAAAGATGATTCCGATATTATTAGTGTTTCTATAATGGCAAATAGAAGTGGTACTACGTATTTTCTTGTAGCTATTGATAATTTTGAAAAAAGTCACTTATCATTACAATTAGCAATTGATAAACACGTGAAAAAAATAGGAAATTCATTCGAATTTTGGCATGATGGAAGCTTAACTGCTGGTAGCCACGGAAGGTTGAAAAATCAAGTAGTTATTGATTTTGTGAAAAAAAAGAATCCAAATTTAGTTCGAAAAAATATGATTTACTTGGGTAAGCTAGATAATAATAGACCATTTGTATGGAGTAGCGATGATGTGAGAAATTTTATTGCCAATTTTATTGATTATGCTTTTCTTCGCGATGAAATTCGAAAAAAAGTTATCTTCTCGAGATAATACATATTTTTATTTGATTTTATTGTGAAAATTGACTCAAAATATTAGCTAAAAGGTCTATGTCTAAAAAAGAAATTGTCTGCCAGCTCATCGTTTCGAGTTGAGCGCTTATGGTTTTCCAGTCAAATTCATCTTGAGCAATAGCAAAAGCCAACCCATCACGCCTAAATTTTTCCGCAAGGTAAATCTGCTCAGGCTGTCCAGGAGTAGGAACAAATAGAATCTGAGTGTCTTTCGAAGAAAATAGTCCAAGTGCCGCATAATCCATAATGGTACTATATCCTGAACGAGAAATAATGACCTTGCTGGAAGCAATTAAGCTGGATAGTTTTGAAGTGGATGCATAGTTGATGATGTTGGGGGACGAAGGAGAAGTATCCTGCGGTTTGCCGCGGACAATTATTGTTTTGAGATTAGTATCTGCAAATTGTTGATGGATTATATCTTCAAAATAGCTGCGTTGGGGCTCTGGACCAGAAAGAATAGCTAGTACATTAATTGTTTTTTCTTTTTGGGGGATGGCACGAAATCGAGATAGTGCACCAATGTATTGTATTTTTTTGATGGAAGTGCTGTGAGACAGTTTTCCCGCAAGGTTAGGAGTATTAGGAAAATCGGGTACCCAAACCGCATTAAAAGGTTTCAAAAGCCGCTTATTGACGCTATTGACGCCTTTTTCTGTTAAGTTGCCCGTAGGGATATGGAGTTGGTGAGTAACAAAGATATTTTTTGTAAAGTCCGTATGGCAGCCATATCTATTATCAGAGATGATGATGTCGGCTTTTATGGCTTTCGCCAAAATGGTCAAGGCTTTTTTTTCTTTGGGAATAGTGCGAAGCATGTTAGCCGAAAGGGAGAAGCTATTGCGTAGAAGACTCTTATGTTTGTATTGAATATTATAGGAAGGCAGTTCGGTGGCTGGCAGGAATGGGAAGGTCTGCTTTAAAACGGCCAAGGCTTCACCATCAGAAGCGAGATGCACATTGATCTGACGATCCAAAAGGGCATGGATGATAGGCACCATCCTAGTGGCATGACCTAGTCCCCAGTTTAATGGTGCAACAATAATATTCATGGATGATTTGACCGATGGTTAAGAAAAAATGGAATTATCGTTAATTCTTGTCAAAAATACATTAAATTTGGGTGAAATTACGTTTGAATCAAAAAATTGATAAGATCATGAAAAAGAAACTATTATTTGGCCTGCTTTTTTTAGCGGTTCTTGCTATAAGTACAAGCTCTTGTAAAACGAATAAGTGTGATTGTCCGAAATGGGAAATCACTAAATAGTTAATTTTCGGGATGTCGGCTTATTTTGTTTAATCTGCCCACTGTGTGGCAGTGGGTTGTTCAACCTGCAGTTCAACGTTTGAGCAGTATTTTCTTAACATTTTAAGTCATGTGCGCTAAAGAACGTTTTTATTCTATTTGACCACAAAAAAAAAGAAGCCAATTGGCTTCTTTTTTTTGTTTTATTTCATACGAATCTCATCTGTATTTTCGTCATAAAAATGATATTCGAGTAGATGATATTCTGGTTCAGGGGTGACCTTAATCCATTTGTTGTATTTCATGTACCATTTCATTGGGATGTTTGGGACACCTTTTTTAATGTATGCATGAACAAATGGATGTACTTTTATAGATAATTTTCCGGAAGGGCGTGATTCAAATAGGAAGTTAATGTCTCTTTCGATATCATCTATAAGTAGCACTGAAGCATTGACTTTACCTGTTCCATTACAAACAGGACAATGCTCTGAAGTATTGATTTCTACAGCTGGGCGAGTACGTTGTCTAGTGATTTGCATTAACCCAAACTTGCTAAGCGTCAAAATGGTGTGTTGCGCCCGATCATTTTTCATATACTCGACCATTCTTTGGTAAAGTTCCTTTCGGTGTCTTGCATCACGCATATCAATGAAATCAATGACGATCAAGCCACCGATATCACGAAGTCTTAGTTGTCGAGCAATTTCCTTTGCGCTTTCTAGATTTACAGAGAAAACGGCTTCAGCTTGGTCTTTTTTGGACATTTTGGGGCCACTATTGACATCGATGACATGCATTGCTTCCGTTGATTCAATGACAATGTACGCCCCACTTTTCATGGTTGCTGTTTTGCCGAAAGAAGATTTTATCTGTCTATTGACGCCAAAGGTCTCAAAAATGGGTTTTTTCCCTTTATAAAGCTTTAGGATATCCGCTTTCTCAGCGACCCGGTGATCCATAAAAGCTTTGATATTATCGTGCAGCGAAGGATCATTAACAACAATTTTATTAAAAGAGTCAGAGACCAAGTCTCTAAGCAAGCTTATAGGCTTATCCAATTCGCTAAGTAGCTTAACTGGAGGCTCCGCATTTTTTAGTTGTGAATGGATTTTATTCCATTTTTCTACCAAAAGGCTCATTTCATCATGTAAATCAGCTACTTTTTTTCCTTCTGCAGCTGTTCGGATAATGACACCAAAGTTCGTGGGTTTGATACTTTCCATTAGCAAATGGAGTCTCTTTCGCTCTTCTTGGTTGCTAATTTTTTTGGACACAGACACTGTCGAATTAAAAAGCGTCAAGACCATAAACCTTCCGGGAATGGTGATTTCGCTCGTCAACCTGGGTCCTTTTGTAGAGATAGGCTCTTTAAGGATTTGCACAAGAATAGGGTCTTTGCGCTTTAACACCGCAGCGACCTTTCCTGTTTTAATGATGTCTGGTTCCAGTTTAAAGTTGAGCAATGAAGGATCCTGAAGGTCCCCGCCAATTGATTGGCGGGTAAACTTATTCAATGAGTTTAGCTTAGGACCAAGGTCACTATAGTGCAAAAAAGCTTCTTTGCTATGTCCAATGTCTACAAAAGCTGCATTTAGCCCAGAGACGGTTTTGGTGACTCTTCCTAAGAAGATATCTCCCACCATGAAGTTGTTATTAGATTTTTGTCGATGCAGCTCAACGAGCTTGGAATCTTCCAAAAATGCAATTTCTACTTCGGTGGGTGATGAGTTGATGACTAGTTCTTTGTCCATCTTCCACAATATTTATATATGCAGAGATATATAGATATAACAATAACGTCTAGGTTGTAAAACTAGAGATTAAGTATACAAATAAAGGAATAACTAAGGTTATTCGTTTATTATAAAAAAGGTTTGACAACCTGAAAGGTCATCTATCTATAATTAAAAGGCGATGCAGTACATCTGGATGTGGAAAGAGATTAGCTAGTAATCTAAAATATCTTTAACAATTCAAGTTGACTTGAAATAATTGTTTGAATAGGCTCACAAAGAGACTAAAATAGGGAGGACAAACAATTAAGTGAATGCCTATTTCGATGAGAAATAGGCATTCTAAAATGATCAAATGATCTTATCTTACGATCCACTACTTATTCTAGATAAGTACTGTACAAAGCCAATTAATACCCCTGCAATAGAGGTAAAAAATTATTTCTTCGTTTTGTGGCGATTCTTACGGAGTCTTTTTTTCCGTTTGTGAGTCGCTATCTTATGACGTTTTCTCTTCTTACCGCTTGGCATAAAACCGAAATTTATTGATTAAAAATTGAATTTATTCGCTAGAAAAATCCAACTTAAGTATTTACTTAACTAATTAGTTGTCAGGAAGTGACTTTACTTTTTTGCGGACTGCTTCCACAAAAATTTTGGCTGGCTTAAACGAAGGGATATAATGCTCAGGAATCACAATTGATTTTCCTTTTTTGATATTTCTCCCAATCTTTTTAGCTCTTTTCTTAATGACAAATGAACCAAATCCACGGATGTAGATATTTTCTCCACTTTCTAAAGTGTCCTTTACTTCGTCAAAGAAACTCTCTAGGGTTACTAAAACATCTACTTTAGCAACTCCAGTCTTTTCAGAAATAGTGGCAATAAGGTCTGCTTTTCTCATTACTCCTTGATTTTTAATCAGTTATAAAACAATTATACATTGCTTTTCTAGCGAACCGCAAAGGTCGGGGTTTTTTAGGTAAAATAAAAATCTAAAGCGATTTCTTTTGGCCTAATCTCCACGATAAAGCGATAAACTTCAAACTAAACAACGTAAAACACTAGTTTGATGAGCAAATTCTCTTTAGTTTTTACTCAAATTATTTTTTAATTGTAAGTAGACCAATCATTATTGTGTCATACGGTTACAATTGCATTTTATCTATTCCAATCGTTGCAAAGATAGAAATAATTATTTAAGTATCCAAAAATAATTATTCATAAATTGCACAATTGCAAAGATTTACGTGTTTTTCACAAAAAAGGTTGCCATTTATTAATCGTCCTTTCTTTTATTCTATTAACTTTGCTTTTCTCCTGTATTTCGGAGTACTCAGATTCCCTTTTTTGAGTTTTTTTTGTCAGCTTACATAATATTACAGCTTTATGCTTTTTTCAATGACAGGCTTTGGCCGGGATGAACGCAAGTTTGCAGGTAAAATGATTACCGTTGAGTTAAAGTCGCTCAACAGCAAAGGGATTGACATTAGAATTAGATCGTCAGTGAATCTTGGCGAAAAAGAAATGGTCTTACGAAAAATGCTCGTAGATGCTTTTTCCAGGGGCAAAATTGATGTCTCCATTAATGTTCAGTACCTTGACGAAAGTCCTAACCACACCATAAATGTACCCCTTTTTAAGCAATACTATGAAACCTTAAAGGATGTTGCGGACGAATTAGGCATGGAAAAACCTGATTTTACGCAATCCATTATGCGAATTCCTTCTGTGGTTGAAGCATCTAATCATATTGTCTCTGATCAGGATTGGGCCGACATCAATGTCGTTTTTCAAGAAGCAACTAGAAAATTAACGGCCTTTCGGGAAAATGAAGGGCAAAGCCTTGCAGCTGAATTTGAAAAGAGAGCTAAAGGGATTTTGGCACTTTTAGAGCAAGTACCACAATTTGAACAGGAGCGAATAGAAAAGTTGAGAATTCGACTTGACAAGCTACTTCGAGAGCATTTGGGCTCAGAAAATATTGATGCCAATCGATTTGAACAAGAAATCTTATATTTTATAGATAAAGTCGATATCTCTGAAGAAAAACAAAGACTAAATAAGCATTGTCATTATTTTTTAGAAAAATTAAAAGGTGACGAGCCTAGAAAAGGACGGGTTTTGTCTTTTATTTCGCAAGAAATGGGCAGAGAAATCAATACTTTAGGTGCTAAAGCCAATTCTTCGGATCTTCAAGTTATTGTTGTGCGGATGAAAGAAGAATTGGAGAAAATTAAAGAACAAGTCCTTAACGCACTGTAATTTGACTAAGATAGAACATAAAATGATTGCAGTAACAGCTCCATCAGGTGCTGGCAAGACAACTATTGTTAGAAGTCTAATGCAATATTTTCCCCAAATGGCTTTTTCGGTCTCGGCTACGACTCGCAGAAAGCGCCCCCATGAAGTAGATGGAAAGGATTATTTTTTCCTTTCGGAAGTAGAATTTAAGAAAAGAGTGGAGTTGGGAGAGTTCGTAGAATGGGAAGAAGTGTATCCTAATGTTTTTTATGGAACGTTGAAATCTGAAATTCTAAGGGTGCAAGCGCAAGGCAAAGTCGTTATCTTTGATATTGATGTGAAAGGAGCTGTTAATTTAAAGAGAGAGTTTAGAGAAAAGTGTTTGACTATCTTCATTAAGCCACCTAGTATCGAAGCCTTGCGGGAAAGACTAGAAAATCGACATACAGAAGATGCAAAAACCATTCAAAAACGTGTAGATAAAGCCGCTTTTGAATTGTCGTATGAGCATCATTTTGATGTGACCTTGGTGAATGATATCTTAGAAAAAGCATTAATAAATTCAAAAAACATTGTGAATTCTTTCTTTAGTCTAGAAATACCCATATAATTGCCTTATAAAATCTGTGTATGCCCATTTTAGTAACAAAAGGTGTTGAAATTAAAGTTGTCACTACGTTTAGTCGTCAGGACTCTAGCATAATGAACGAACGGTTCGTTTTTCGATATCATGTTACGATCACTAACAAAAATTCTTTTGCTATAAGACTTCTGAAAAGAAAGTGGCAAATTTTTGACTCTGTCGGTACCATAAATGTGGTTCAAGGAGATGGAGTAATCGGTAAAACTCCACTCATCGAGCCAGGGCAAAGCTATGATTATAGCTCTTGGTCACACATAAAAACGGAAGTAGGGGAGATGCAAGGCACCTATTTGATGGAAAAAGAGTCTGGGGATACATTTTGGGTCGCTATTCCTGTTTTTCAATTGATTTATCCTGGTAAGCTCAATTAACTTAACTTTCGGTAGTCCGGGATTGTGGTGTAATGGTATAATGGTAGGAATAAATCCTAAGACCGTTTGATATTTTTAATAAAGCCCAAAAGATTACAAACCGTTGGTCTTTAACCATTTACCTTTAACCAATCCCACAAAGCTATTTCAAGCAACATCAAGCCATAGGCAAGCTTTTTTATCAAAGTATTGAAAGTAGTCAATAATTACTGGGCTTCTTGGGTGCCGAAACTTGAGTTAATTAACTTGTTCGGTCAACCTTATTATTTTTACACGCCATTAACAACCAGTTAAGACAAGAAATTAATAGTTTTCCTGTTTAGGCATCATTTTTGACCTTGTTATATTTAGTTCCCCCATTTTCTAAATTCCCCCCGACTAAATACAACATAAGATGTTTAATAATTCGGGAACCATATTTCTATTTCTATCAATTTTATTCTTTTCTTCTTGCCGCAAAGACGGTGGGCAGGTTATTTCTGTCGTAAAGGACAACTATTCTATTCAAGAACAGAAAACTTTAGGCCTGAAGCTTGATGAAATTTATCAATCAGAATTTGTTATTTTGTCGGAAGACGCATATAGTGAAGCCTACGAGTATGTCACGACATTGTATGACATGATTGTGCGTACCCCTTCAGTTGAGTTAAGAGACAGTTTAGATTGGCAGGTAAAGATTATTAAAAATAACGCAGCTTACCAAATGTTTGTGTCTCCATCAGGAACTATGTATTTGACTACGGGACTTTTGAAACAATTAGTTGCAGAAAATCAATTAGTTAGCTTGATAGCCCATGAAGTTTATTATCTAGAATCAGGAACTGCTTTTGATTTAGTAAAAACAAAAAATGATCCGCTGGAAGTGGGTAAAGTGGTTTTAGGGGAGACCAGCACAAAGGTCAATGATATGGCCAATACACTTTTGTTTGCCGCATTTTCAGAAGATATTGTGCAAGCAGCAGATGACTTTCAAGTGGATTTATTGTGCCCTTTCAAATATAACACAACAGGTTTGATTGATGTGTATAGTAATATTGAGATTCATAGCTCTTTGAGTCAGACGATGCCTTGGAATAGTCAACGAGCAGCCAATATTGCATTAATTAGTCAAGGTTGTGGAGTGGATGATTCCTTATTTGTGGAAAGATATAAACGCTTTAAGCAAAATGACTTGCCTGAATAGGCGCAAGCAACAAGAAAAAAAAGCTCAAAGTTTTTCAAACTTTGAGCTTTTTTTTATTACTTTTTTTCCCGTAAGGGAGAAGGTAAACTATTTCAGAAGCTGTCGAGCAATAACAAGTTTTTGAATTTCAGTAGTTCCTTCTCCGATTGTACAGAGTTTAGAGTCTCGGTAGAATTTTTCAGCAGGGTAGTCCTTGATGTACCCGTACCCACCAAATATTTGGACGGCATCAGTTGCGACTTCAACGGATACTTCAGAAGCATACATTTTGGCCATAGCTGCTTCTTTGATTAGTTTTTTACCGCTGTCTTTTAGGGTGGCAGCATGTCTGATAAGTAATTCTGAAGCTTCAATTTTGGTCGCCATATCAGCTAGCTTGAAGCTAATTGCTTGAAAACTAGAAATAGGTTTTCCAAACTGCTCTCTTTCCTTACTGTAGGCCAAAGCTGCATTAAACGCACCATGTGCAATGCCAAGACCCAAAGCCGCAATGGAAATTCGACCACCATCTAGAATCTTTAATGCTTGCACAAAGCCACTTCCTTCTTCCCCTAGCATTTGACTTTTATGAACCCGGCAGTTATCAAAAATAACTTCAGTCGTTTCGGAAGCACGCATGCCTAGTTTGTTTTCTTTTTTTCCAGCACTAAAACCAGGAGTGCCACGCTCCACCACAAAAGCAGTCATGCCATGGCTATCCAATAAGTCTCCAGTTCTAGTCATGACGACCATGACATTTCCAGATTTACCATGTGTGATAAAGTTCTTAGAGCCATTGATGATGTAGTGGTCTCCGTCTTTTTTTGCAACACATTGCATCCTTCCGGCATCACTTCCTGTGTTTGGTTCTGTCAATCCCCAAGCACCAATCCATTCTCCAGAAGCTAATTTTGGTAGGTACTTTTGTTTTTGCTCTTCATTACCAAAGGTCAAGATATGATTGGTGCACAAAGAGTTATGTGCAGCAACAGATAGTCCGATAGATCCGCAAACTTTTGAGATTTCATCAATAATTGTTACATACTCCTGATAGGAAAGCCCTGCTCCTCCATATTCTTCTGGAACAAGTACACCCATAAATCCTAGTTCACCTAATTTGTGAAAGAGATCAACAGGAAAGTGTTGTGACTCATCCCATTCCATAAAGTGGGGGCGAATATGCTTTTCTGCAAAATCTTTTGCACTCTGTCTTATCAAGTCCATTTGGTCATTCATATTTGTTATTTTATTTAGTAAAGCCAATGCAAGATTGCAAAATATTTACATAGAATCCTAACAAAGGAGTTATTTTTTAGTTGTATGTTGACTGTTTCTATGCACAATTGAACCTTAAGCGAAAACATGGGTCTTTATATACACATTCCATTTTGTAAGCAGGCTTGTCACTACTGCAATTTTCATTTTACGACTTCTGTAAGATATCAGGCTCAAATGGTCGATGCAATTGTCGCAGAAATACGATTACAAAAGGATTATCTGGGTGATTTGCCGTTGGCATCTATCTATTTTGGTGGCGGCACGCCGTCTATCCTTTCGGAAAAATATTTGGAGCAGATCATGAATGCCATCCATGAAATTTTTTCAATTCAAGAAGGCGCAGAGATTACCTTGGAAGCCAATCCGGATGATTTGACCAAAGAAAAATTGATTTTTCTAAAATCTATGTCCATTAATCGATTAAGTATTGGTGTTCAGTCATTTAGGTCAGAAGATTTGGTGCTAATGAACCGGGCGCATACTCCAACAGAAGCAGTCCAGTCCCTGACCAATGCTTTTGATGTAGGTTTTAAGGATATTAATTTGGACTTAATTTATGGCTTGCCTACATCATCGGATAGCGAGTGGGCAGAAAACATGATAAAGGCTTTTGATTTTCCAATTAATCATCTGTCTGCGTATGCATTGACTATTGAGCCCAAAACTGCTTTAGCACATTTTATCCGCAAGGGAACTTACCCACCCATCGATGAGTCTGTGGCCAGTCGCCAATTTGAGCAATTAATGCATTTTGCGGAAGCGAAAGGATGGTCTCATTATGAGATTTCTAATTTTGCCCTTCCGGGAAAAGAAGCCCGACATAATACGGCCTATTGGCAAGGTAAGGCTTATCTGGGGGTTGGTCCTTCGGCTCATTCCTATAATAAGGAGACACGGCAATGGAATATCGCCAATAACCAGACTTATATGAAGAAAATCGAAAAAGGAGAAATACCTGCTGAAGTCGAGCATTTGAATACCGCAACTAGGTATAATGAATATGTGATGACTGGCTTGCGCACAAAATGGGGGTGTTCTTTTAAGCAAATAGCTGAATTTGGTGAAGTGTACTTGACGTTTTTCCGAAAGGAAGCTAGTACATTGATAGAGGAAGGGATGTTACTTGAAGAAAAAAATAGAATGGTGCTTACGCAAAAAGGAAAGCACTATGCTGATAAAGTCGCTTCTGATTTGATGAAGGTCTAATTGCAGTGAATTTTATCAAAAAAGAATCCTATATATTGTTTTATATGAAATTATAGTCTAATTTTGCCCCTTAATTGAAAGGGATGCCAGCATCCTAATTTTTAACACATACACATTTTTAAAAAGTTGCTCATGAAAAAGTTAATGACTTTGTTGGTTCTAGTTTTTGCTACAACCATTTTTATCTCTAGTTGTGGAGATGATGCTGATGATAAAAAACCAGCAAAAACAACAACAACAGAAGCTCCTGCTCCGAAAAAAGAAGAAGCTCCTAAAGCTGCCACAGCTGGAGATGCTGAAAAAGGAAAAGAATTATTTGGTGCGAAGACCTGTGGTACTTGCCACGCTCCTGATAAGAAGGTGGTTGGACCATCTATTAAAGCCATTGCTGCAAAGTATTCAAACGTCGGTGATATGGTGACGTTTATGAATGGTGGCTCTGATGCTATTGTTGATACTGATCCTGGCCAAGTTGCTGTAATGAAAGCAAATATTGATGGCATCCTTAAGGATGTTTCAGATGCTGAAAAAGCGGATATCGCAGCTTATATGTTAAGTCTGAAGTAATTTATCAAGAGTAGTTCTTCTATAAAGAAGAAAAATATTATTGAAAATGGCTATCACAATTTTGTGATAGCCATTTTTTTGTGGTTTTAATGATTATGTTGTAGGATTTGGCATTGTAATTTTATACTATTTATTTTTTATTGAAATACATACTATCTTCTGATTGTGAATGCTTTACGTGGGAAAAAAGAATATCTAACTTATTTTATTCAATCCCTATTTGTGGTATCAATTTTGGTCTTAGGTATTTAGTTCTCAAATGCTTTGGGGAAATTTGAATACAAAAAATTAAAGATAACATAGACATGAAAAAAGTCTTAACACTAACTCTTATTTTGGGCTCATTCGGGATGATGAATGCTCAGAATAGTAATGTAAAATTACCATTAGCTATTACAGGTTTCACAAATGAAACTACGATTAGTTCAGGGATGTTGAAGAATGCAACAAAGGAGCCATTAGCACAAGGTGGATATGACTTGGATGCTTCAGAGACGACCACAGGGATGTTGAAGAATGCAACAAAGGAGCCATTAGCGCAAGGTGGGTATAACTTGGATGCTTCAGAGACGACCACAGGGATGTTGAAAAACGCAACAAAGGAGCCATTAGCGCAAGGTGGATATGACTTGGATGCTTCTACTGTTATTCAAACTAATGGACCATCTTTTTTCGGTACGAAAGTGACGTTAGATGACTTTAATGTTTATCCAACCCTAGCCAATGATGTTGTACATATTACATCTAATGTAGACGGTATCGTTAGAGTGGTTGTGTATAGCTTGACAGGAGAATTAAAGAAAAATACTCGATTTGAAGGGTCATATGATTTAGATGTGACGAGTTACGCACACGGTACTTATGTTGTAAGAATAGGAAGACCAGGAGAAGTTTTTACCTTTAAGTTTGTAAGGTAATTGAATAGTTAAATAACGAATAAAAAAGGGGTAGCGTGAGCTACCCCTTTTTTTATTGTTATGAATGTCCAAGAACAACAATTTTGATAATTTTAAAATTGAGTACTAGGAATCTCCAAATTTGGAAAGGAACAAATTTTCTCCAAAAGAGACTACGTTTAGTTGGGGTTGGTGCGTAGAATTGATCGGTATATCTTCTGCTTTTTTTCATTTTTTAGATTTTTTGGTGATTTATTCAGGAATGAACGACCAGAATGGTTTCATTTTAGCTTTGTATAAAAATAGGTAGTGCATCGCTAGTTTTAACCAATGTCCTGCAAGACCAGGTTCGCCCATCGTGTACTTTAGATCACGTCCCCATTCAGGATATTTATCCCAATCAGGCACGATGGGATGGACAGTCATAGTGGCTGCGGATCCTTTGAGCATGTCGTATCCAGCGGAAACAATACATGCTGCACCCATTTTGCCCATAGAAGCTTTGTGTTTCATAATGGGTTGGCCGCTATTGATCCACTCTGCAATGTTTTCCGCAACGATTTTACCAGAAACTCCGGAAGGCATACCTGTTCTAGGTGGAGCAGGAAATATTTTTGTGCCATTGGGGCTAGTCATTGGTTTAGAGATGGAGTGGGGTGGTGCAAAGGCAATGCCTGGAGCAAATATATTTGGGTAATCTTGATTTTGATAGATCGAAGGCCAGTCCTTGATTGACCATTCTTCATAAGGGTGTCCAGAGTAATCAGCATCTACTTTCATGAAACCATTAGGAGCAAATAATTTGCTGGTAATGTCTTCACCATTTTTATCAAATGCTTTAAATCCTTGCCCTGAAAAGCCCGGAATCAGCATGGCAAAGTCAAATTCTTTTGTATGCTCTTTGCCAT
The DNA here is from genome assembly GCA_032361785.1 of Lepetodrilus galriftensis. Classification (NCBI taxonomy): domain Eukaryota; kingdom Metazoa; phylum Mollusca; class Gastropoda; order Lepetellida; family Lepetodrilidae; genus Lepetodrilus; species Lepetodrilus galriftensis. The sequence goes on from JAUTBZ010122796.1 coordinate 58,948, forward strand.
CTAATGTTTCATAAAAAACTTTGCCGTCTTCCACTTTTTTGACTCCAGCTCTTTTGATCCACCTGATGTTTCTTTCTTGAAAGTAAGATTCAGTAAATATTTTGGTGGAGGTGATGAAGCCACTATTTTTAATAAAGGCTCCCCCCATTCCAAAATCTCCGAGCTCATATTCATTACTGATCCAGACCACTTCTGCAAAATCTTCTAATCCACGTTTTTTTATCTCGTAGTCTACATTTAGAATGTATTCAAATGCAGCACCTTGGCAGGTCGCCATAGGGTGCCCAGTACCTATTAAAAAAGTCTTTTTTACGCCCTTTTTCATCTCTTGGATGACTTCGTGCAAAAAGTCCCATGCTTCTTCAGCATGCGTATAGGAGCATACAGAAACTGTTTTGTTGTGACCAGGACGAAGCCCTTCTGTCGCGTCAAAATTTAATTTGGGGCCTGTTCCATTGACAAGGAAATCGTACTCAACAATTTCTTGCTGCCCTACTTTATCCCCTGTAACATATTCGATAGTGACATAGCCTTTGTCATGGTTGGCATCTCCTTCTGGGTGAAAAGTCAAGGCTTTAGCTTGTTTGAAGGTAACACCTTTCTTCTTGTACAATGGAGCCAATGGAAAAATGACTTGGTTTCTTTTCATTCGACCAGCGCCAATCCATATATTTGATGGTATCCATTGATAATTAGCATTGGGTGCCACAACAATAATCTCGTGGTCTTTCGACAAATGCTTTTGAAGGTAGGAGGTGGCAGTATGTCCTGAGACGCCAGCACCGAGTACAACTACTTTAGCCATTTTAGTTCAATCTTTTGGTTATGAAGTGAAAACTGAAATTATATTCTGTTAATCTGGTTGCAAATTCGTGAAAAGTTGGTTTTATAAGTGTGATGCTTGTCACTTTCTGTTCTGGGTCATTTTTGCTTAAGGTAGTGAATAGTATTTTATTTATGGTAGTTGGATGTGATTATTTACTTGTTAAGATGTGTTTTAATAGTCATTTCTCTCTACAAATTGACTTTAGTAATTATTTTTTTTGGCTTAAGGTGTTGGTTTTCAATTGATTATACTTGGGGTGCTATTTTTTCTCCTTTACAAAGATACTTTTTTGTATTTATTTGATTCCCATCAATTGCTTAACTTTGACGCAATACCTTAATTTAGAGATTGAGTTTCAAAGTAATTTGGAGTTTGTGCAGGGTGATGAAGGTCATCTTTTAAACTCCATATTTTCTCCTTTTTGGAAGCATACAAAATAAATATAATGCAAAAATTACTAGTACTAATTGGTCTGTTTATCGGCTTGTCGAGTTTTGCGCAAGTCAACTTTACCGCAAATGATACCATTCGGCCATATGATGGTTTTTATCGTCCAGGCGTTAACCCTGGTTATCATGGTGGTAATTGGGACAATTATTCTTTGACGGATTTGTCAGCTGGAAATCCAGCTGTAGGTGTCAAAGGAGCAGGCGTGAAGGCGATTCGTGGTGGATTACCAGAGTCGTTTGCTTTGGTTTGGAATTATGGCGCATGGAATTCTGTTTATGAATACTATCGGGCCTTGGGTTTGGATGACAATACTTTGTTTGTAGGTTATGCACATCCAGATCATCGAGATACAATGGATTATTGTCCTGGTGATGATGTGGAGACACAGATGTTTTTGAATCTATACGAACCGATTTGGGATAATGGCGAAAATGGGACCCCCGTCAATGATCAGAATTATTATGCTAAGTATATTTATTTGCTTGCGCAAAGATTTGGGGACGATATTCGTTTTTGGGAAGTATGGAATGAACCTGGGTTTGACTTGTCTGGTTATAAGAGTTGGTTACAACCAGGGCAAGCAGGTAATTGGTGGGAAAATAATCCAGATCCTTGTGATATTATTATTCGGGCACCTATTTTGAATTATATCAGAACGATGCGAATCACTTACGAAGTGATAAAATCGATTCGCCCAGATGCGTATGTGGTTTTGTCGGGCGTGGGTAATGACAGTTTTCTAGATGCGATATTAAGAAATACAGATAATCCTGATGATGGATCTGTTACTTCGGATTTTCCCCGTAAGGGTGGTGCTTATTTTGATATCATGGGCTTTCATGTTTATCCAAGTATTGATGGAAGTATTCGGAAGTGGAATAATAGCACTCAAGGTTTTGATTATTTTAGACATTCGGATGCGGCGGTGGATGGCTATGGCGCGCGTATTGCAAATCGAGAGATTTTATTGGCTCAATATGGTTATGATGGAGCAACTTATCCTGAAAAATTATTGACGGTGACCGAAATAAATGTCCCTAGAAAAAAGTTTGGAAATTCTTTTGGCTCAGATACTTTACAGAGAAATTATATTATTAAATCTTCGCTCTATTCCCTTGATAATGAAGTGATTCAGACTCATGTCTATGACTTGGCGGAAAGAAGAAAAGAAGCAGATGCCGTGGGTGAATTTGACTTGATGGGGCTTTACAAAAACCTAAAAACCATTGCTCCTTATGAGCAAGTGATTACGGATGAAGGGGTTGCCTATCGGACTTTTACACAGTTGATGTATGGTGCTAAAAAGGATGAGAATAGGACTGCTGCACTCAACTTACCGCAAGGTATTCGTGGTGGCGCATATACTCGAAAAAATGGAGAAAATATTTATGTGCTTTGGGCCGAGACGCAAATGGATTTGTCGGAAGACGCTGCTGCTACCTATTCATTCCCTTCTAGTTTTGAGAATACACTGTATCAAAAGAATTGGGATTATGGAGAAACAGAGGAAGAATTGATGGTCACTTCTCAAGATTTGACCCTTACGGGAACACCTGCTTTCTTTACAGAAACAGCCATTGAAAATCAAAAATTGACGCTTTCTTGCCCAACACATACCGTAGAAATAGTCAAGCCAGAATCAGATGGCGGTGGTATTGGCACTTGGGTGGAGCCGACAGCGGTTTCTGATTGTGCCAACGTGAATGTAACATTGACGGTTGGTCAGCCATCAGGTAGTTTCTTTTCTTTTGGAACTTATGCTATAGGGTATTTAGCAACCGATGATTGTGGAAATGAAGCTCGTTGTGCCATGTTAATAAAGGTGGCGAGTAATGGTGGTGGTATTGGAACTTGTCATCCGAATCGCTATGCTTTTCATTTTTCTGGCACCTTTCAGGGGCACAATTATTTTCAATCTAAAGTAAAAGCAACATATGCCGAAGCCAAGGTTATTTGTGAAAACTATGGGGGTAAATTGACATCGATTGAGACCAAAGAAGAGAATGAATTTTTACAACATCAGATTTTTGAATTAGCTTATATTGGGTTAAGTGATGAAATGGATGAAGGTGCATTGGTCTGGGAGAGTGGTGCGCCATTGACATATGGATTGTTTGATACATGCTCGTGGTGTGGATTAAATACGATTGAGAATGATTATGCCTATTTTCATCCATGGGATGGCAAGATGAGTCTAAACTCTGGAACAGAAGAGCAATATTTTTTGATGGAATATCCTTGTCGAGACTGTGGATGCTTGGCTATTAATGAGCCTGTATGTGGTTCGGATTCAACGACTTATGCGAATTCTTGCGAAGCGGAATGCAACGGCATTTATGTTTTTGGCAATGGGACTTGTATTGTTGGAGAAGAAACCATTGATGAAATTACTTCTACTTTGTCTGTTTATCCTAATCCATTTTCGGATCACTTAACGGTTTCCTTGACCGAAGATTCATCTCTGGATAGTTACATTTATTTTTATGATGTGACTGGGCGTTTGTTGCAGAAGCAATTACTCCAAAAAGGAGAGAATAATCTTAATATTGAAGGCCTACCGAATGGGATTATTTTTTATGAAGTGATGGGACGAGAAGGACAGGTTATTATTGGGCGTGGTAAATTAGTGAAGTCAATTGGTAAGTAGTATCCCCTTTGTAGAAAGTGGAGTAAAGGATAAAAATGTTTTGCTGGCTTGGTTGTCAAGAATAGGCACCTTTCCAAAAGTTCTAAACTTTTGGCAAGGTTAAAGCCTATAAAAAAGCCGCCTTCAATAACTTGAAGGCGGCCATCCTAGTGTTAGGATTGGATATGTTCAATCGTGTAAATTGTCTAGTCCCTATTTTTTAAGTAGTTTTTCTAGTTGTTCTTCTAGTTCGTATTCATCTCCGCTGACATAGCCAGAATGTCTATAGATGATGTTTCCTTCGCCATCCAAAAGGAAGGTTTCTGGGATGGTCATGAAGTTTAAAGTAGTTTGTAGTTCGTTGCCAGGATGATTCAAGATGATGTAATCCCATCTTTTCTGGCTAACGATAGTTCTTACCTTAGGAAGGGTACGGGCATTGTCGGTTGAGATGGCCACTATTTCTAGGTTATATTTTTCTTGCCAATCAGGGTAAAGTTCTGCCATGTTGGTTAGTTCTAGCTTACAAGGTTTGCACCAAGTTGCCCAAAAGCTGATTAGAGTCGGCTTTCCATTCTTTACGTAGTCCTTCAAATCCACTCTTTTTCCTTGCAAATCATAGACATTAGCGGTAGTTGGAAACTCCGTAGTTTGTCCGAAAGCAGTCAAAGACACAAAAAAGGTCATAATAAATAGGAGATTAAGTCGCTTCATTCTTGATTTTTTTTTAATATTTGTGAATCCTAACGGTATAAATGGGCTCAAACCAGCCTTTTAACTAACTTTGATACTGCAAATATAGGATATAGATTGGAGCTTAACCTTTATTTTGGATCGATTAACCATTGATTAACGTCTCTAATTGGTCATTTTTACCTTTTTGAAGCCTTTTCTGTTGATGTAAAGGCACTTTTTTGAGTAGTAGGTGTGATTTTTCCGAAAGGGATTCATCCAAAACAATGAAAAATGAAAAAAATATTACTTTTAGTATGCTTGGTGATGACCACTTCTTTGGCTTTTGGGCAAGAAAAGTTGGTGCTAGGTGGTAGCCTGTCTGGAACAGCCAATTTCTTTAGAGCGGATTCAGCTATTGGAGCGATTAATACGCCACAGTATGATCACCAATTATTTGGCTCGGAGACGTGGGTGTCGCTCAATGCTGCTTACCAAGGTTTTGAAGGGGGCATTCGCTTTGATATGTTCAATAATTCCAACTTGATAGACCCCAAAGGTTCTTATACCGATCAAAAAATCGGACGTTGGTTTTTGCGTAAGCAGATAAAAGACCTGAATGTTGAAGCGGGTTATATTTATGATCAGATAGGGTCTGGGATTATTTATCGGGCTTATGAAGAACGTACTTTGGCGATTGATAATGCACTTTATGGGGGGCGGCTGGCGTATGATTTGGGTACAAATTGGAAGGCGATAGCCTTTGCAGGCAAACAAAAAAATAGATTTGAGACTTATTCAACGATTATTAAAGGAGCGACCTTGTCAGGATATTTGAAGCTAGACTCTTTGGGTAAGTTTGCGATTAGTCCAGGTGTAGGAGTGGTAGAAACGACCTTGTCTGATGCGACGATGGAGCGAGTAGTTTCGGCAATATCGACTTATACACCACAGGATAGTATTAGCCCAATTTACAATACACGTGCGGTTACCTTCTATAATACCTTATCGGCAGGAAAGTTTTCGTGGTATGTGGAGACGGCATTTAAGTCAAAAGGAGTGATGTTTGATCCCCTTGCGGAAAAACATAATTGGACGGGGCAAAACTCTTTGGGGAAATTAGTCAATCGTACCGGTAGCGTATTGTATTCTACCTTGACCTATGCACAACGGGGCCTAGGGATTACGTTGGAAGGAAAGCGTACTGAAAATTTTAATTTTAGAGTAGATCCTTTTGTGAGTTTGAATCGGGGTGTGCTGAACTTTTTACCGCCAATGGCTCGATCTAATACTTATGCATTAACAGCTTTTTATGCACCAGCTACACAGGAGTTTGGAGAGCAGGGTATGCAAGTTGATATTAAATATTCGCCTTCGAGAAAGATGAGTTTTGGTTTGAATTATTCCAATATTCAAGATTTGGATAATACGCAATTGTATCAAGAAGTCTACGCAGATTTTTCCATTAAACATAAACGAAAATGGGTGCTGACAACGGGTGTTCAATTACAACATTATGATGTGGAACGTTATTACAATGAACCTGGCGCTGCGGATGTGAATACGGTCACTCCTTTTGTGGAGTTTTTGTATAAGCTTTCTCGTAAGAAGTCTTTGCGATTTGAAGGACAATATCTGAATATGCTGAAGGGAGATCATAAAGAATTGCCGAGTAATGGGAGTTGGGCTTATTTGTTAGTGGAGTACAATATAGCGCCACATTGGAGTTTTGCACTTTCTGATATGTTTAATGCAGTACCAGGAGAAATCTCCATTGTAGATGCGACAACAGGAAAAAAGGAAATTATTCATTATCCACGGGCGGATGTTTTTTATTCAACGGGCTCCACTCGCTTTGGCTTAAGTTATGTCAAGCAAGTGGACGGTATCGTTTGTACCGGGGGTGTGTGTCGTTTAGAACCTGCATTTAGTGGGGTAAAAGCGACTCTAAGTACTTCATTTTAAATGGTTTACACAAAAAATAAATAGATGAAAAAAATACTATTTTTTGCAATACTGTCTATCAGCTTGTTGAGTTGTTTGGACAAGGACTCCGTAAATATCCCTACACTGGGTAGTGGGACAGACAGCGAACGTAAGGTCTTGATTGAAGAATTTACGGGTGTGCGATGTGTTAATTGTCCAGATGGAAGTGCGGAGATTCAAAATCTTATTGCCTTACATGGTGAGAATTTAATTGCTATTTCGATCCATTCTGGCTTTTTCTCCACGCCTTATGATGAGAATTTGTATGACTTTCGTACAGCGGATGGAGATGGCATAGCGACCTTGTTGGGAGAGCCGCAGTCCTTCCCTTCGGCTGTTGTTAATCGGAAATTATTTTCGGGGCAAAATGAGCGTCAAATATCCAAGCAATCTTGGGCTGGTTATATTCAAAATGAATTGTCCGAAGCACCCAAATTTAATATCAGTATGGTGTCTACTTTTGATGAAGCCAACCGCAATTTAAATGTGAAGGTGACCATTGTGCCATTAGAAAATGTCAATGAAGATTTAAACCTGTCTGTACTCCTGACAGAAGATGATATTGAAGACTATCAGCTTACTCCAGCAGGGAAAATTCCTGATTATAAACATAAGCATGTATTTCGCCGTGTTTTGACTAACGATGTTGGTGGTGTTGGCCTTGGTAATTCTTTCACGAAAGGGCAAAATGTAAATAAGGACTTTTCGATAACTATTCCTGGAGAGTGGAAAGCGGATGATTGCCATGTTGTTTCATTTGTACATAAGAATGGTGCGGAGTTGGATGTGCTTCAGGCGGAGCAGGTGAAAATGAAGTGATTAAAAATTGATAATGGACAATTGATAATTGATAATTTTTTTTGCGCGAGTCATTTTGTTGTTGATCCTGAATTTGTGGGATATGGTTAAAAGTAAGTCCGAATTCATTCGGACAACTAAGGCATAGTCCATAAAAATTGGAGAACCATTGTGGTGCAAACGCAATTTATCTACATTTCAGCCAAGGTTGGCTGGTAAAACACATCCTTTCTTATAGCAGCAAATCTTATTTTGCGAAAGCGACTTAAGTGCATAGAATCTCCTTTGAATTCTTTTCAATGTTAATTTATTGGTAATCTTTGGTGGATATTATCTTGAGATATATTTCTTTTTCGTATTTTGGTGCTTAACTTCAAAAAAAGGTGCTTTTAATCGAGTACTTGAACAAATAAGCGTTCAGTTTTAGGCTGAGTGTGCTCAAACTTTAATACAATGATGAATAGCCGATTTTTATTAATTACGGCTTTACTTTTTACGCTGATATTGGGCGTAGGCTGCGACGAAATTCAAGAAGTGCCCGAAGTAGAAGGTAATTTTGATACTTTGGTGGAAACCTATGAGCCGAAGGATAGAGATATTTGGCAAAAGCCAGATGTGATATTTCAGCTATTGGGGGATATGAGCAAAAAGACCATTGCAGATGTGGGGGCTGGTACTGGATATTTTTCTATTAGGCTTGCGCCAAAAGCGAAGAAAGTATTGGCTTTAGAGATTGATCCAAGATTTGTGAAGTATATAGACTCTGTTAAGGTGCATGTGTTGAATATTGAAGAAGCGGAAAGATTGACGACTCGGCTGGTGGGCAAGACCAATCCAAAATTGAGAGAAGGAGAAGTAGATGACGTATTAATTGTGAATACTTTTGGGTATATCAAAGATAAAGTGAGTTATTTGGAGCGTTTGAAGAAGGGAATGAAGAACAAAGGACGCATTATCATTGTTGATTATAGGAAGGAGAATAGTTCCAAGAAGGGTTTTGCAGATTATTTAGTGACGTTCGAAGAAGTAGAAAAAATGCTCAAAGAAGCAGGTTTTACCCGATTGTTGACGGATAATTACTCACTTGATTATCAATATATTATCATGGCTCAAAAAGGGCGATAGCCTATAAATTATGTCAGAAGAAATGACCATCATAGATAAGGCACTAGCTCATTTTACGGAAGAGTTGGGAGAAAGGGGCTTACGCAAAACCCCAGAACGTTTTGCCATTTTGCGAGAAATATATAATTTGGGTGGACATCTAGATGCAGAAGACCTATTTCTACACATGAAAAATCAAAACTATCGAGTGAGTAGAGCCACTGTTTACAATACCTTAGAGTTGTTGGTTGATGTGGATTTAGTCAAAAAATTACAGTTTGGAAATAATATCACCCTTTTTGAAAAGTCACTAGGTTACAAGCAGCATGATCATTTAATTTGTACTAAATGTGGTAAAGTACAAGAGTTTTGTGACCCACGAATTCAGCAGACCAAATCTATGGTCGAAGAGTTTATTGATTTTGAGATCACACACCATAGCTTGAATATTTATGGCCTTTGTAGTGATTGTCAGGAGAAGAAATAGATTGGGAAAATAACTCTTAAAATTACTTAAAAAATAGAATTACTATATGGTCGTTGCAGCCTTACACTATAAAAACACTTAAGCAATGGTTGATGTCGTATTAGGTTTACAATGGGGAGATGAAGGCAAAGGGAAAATTGTGGATTTTCTAGCCCCCAATTATGATATTGTCGCTAGATTTCAAGGTGGCCCCAACGCTGGTCATACTTTAATTTTTGAAAGCCATAAAGTCGTCCTGCACACTATTCCTTCTGGTATTTTCCGCAAGGGAATTTTTAATTTTATAGGTAGTGGAGTTGTAGTCGATCCCATTACACTTAAACATGAAATAGAAATGGTTCAGTCCATTCAGCCTGATGCAATTTCAAGATTATTAATCTCAAATGGTGCTCATCTTATCCTACCCACTCATCGGATGCTGGATGCTGCTTCCGAAGCCGCAAAAGGCAAAAAAAAAATTGGTTCTACGCTTAAAGGAATTGGCCCAACTTATATGGATAAGACCGGTAGGAATGGATTGCGTGTCGGAGATATTGCTTTTGATAATTTTGTCGATCGGTATAATGCATTGAAAAACAAGCACTTGAACCTTTTGAAGCTTTATCCTGCTATTGATTTTAATCTTGAAGCTGAAGAACAAAAATGGTTTGATGCCATCGAAGAGATAAAGAAATTAGAGATTGTAGAAGGGACTTACTATATCAATGATGCGCTAGCCGCAGGTAAAAAAGTCTTGGCGGAAGGGGCGCAAGGTACGATGTTAGACATTGATTTGGGTACTTATCCATTTGTAACTTCTTCTAATACGGTGACGGCTGGATGTTGTACAGGACTAGGTATTGCTCCACACCAAATAGGTGAAGTTATTGGTATTTTTAAGGCGTATGTAACGCGTGTGGGCGGTGGTTCTTTTCCGACAGAACTCTTCGATGAAGATGGTGCCTTTTTGCAAAATGAAGGCCATGAATTTGGTGCAACAACGGGAAGGCCAAGGCGATGTGGTTGGTTGGATTTAGTGCAATTACGTTATAGCATTTTGATAAATGGAGTCACTAAATTAGCAATGACCAAAATCGACATTTTTGATCAATTAGAAAAAATAACCTATGCTGAAAAGTATTCTATTGATGGCCAAGAGAGTACTCATTTTCCTTATGATTTAGATGTTGTAGAAGTACGACCACACTACCTTCATTTGGCTGGGTGGCAAGAGACTCTGGCTGGTTGTCAAACGTACGATGCCCTTCCGGAAAAAGCAAGAGATTATGTAGCACTCATTGAAGAGAAAACAAAAATTCCTATCCAACTCATTTCTACTGGACCAGAGCGAGAAAGCTTAGTGGTACGTTAATATGATAAATTTTAGCTATTGGGAAGAGTCAGTCTTCATTAAAGACATTGATTTTGCGATCATTGGTGCTGGGATAACGGGCTTATCAGCTGCACTTAGCTTGCGCGAAAGAGAACCCAATGCCCGAATTGTTATTCTAGAGCGAGCATTTTTACCGACAGGTGCAAGTACTCGAAATGCAGGCTTCGCCTGTTTTGGGAGTATGACGGAGTTGTTATCCGATCTTGATTTGATGGGAGATGAAACATGGGCATTGGTTGAAAATCGTTGGAAAGGTTTGCAACTTCTTAGAAATAGAGTAGGGGACAAAGGACTAGACTTTCAAGGATATGGCGGTTACGAATTGTTTTTAGAAGGAGATGAATCTACTTTTCAGCAATCTAAAGAATATTTGTCGACAGTCAATAAACAGCTCCAAAAAATAATTGGAATTAGAAATGTTTTCCAAGAAATAGAAGCATCTTCTTTTGGAATGAACGGGGTCAAACAAATGATTTTTAATCAGGCAGAAGGGCAAATTAACCCCGCCAAAATGATTCAGTCGCTTATTAAACTTGCCCAACAAAAAAATATTGATATTTTTTGGGGTGCTGACGTAACTAGTTGGCAATCAGGTAGTCATGGTGTAGAAGTCGAACTGAATTACCGGCGAATTCTGAAAGTTAAGAAGGTGCTCGTTGCAGTAAATGGTTTTGCCAAAAAACTCTTGCCTGAGCTAGAAATAAGCCCTGCTCGGAACTTAGTCTTGGTCACCAGCCCAATCAAAAACTTAATGTTAAAAGGTACTTTTCATTATGATGAAGGCTACTATTATTTTCGAAATATTGGAGATAGAGTACTCTTAGGTGGTGGCCGAAAGCTTGATCCACAGGTTGAAGCGACTAGTGAATTCGGTATAAATTCCAAGATTCAGCACTCTCTAGAAAATATGCTAAAAACAATTATTCTACCCAACCATGATTATGCCATTACTCATCAATGGAGTGGAATTATGGGCGTTGGCGAAAGTAAAACACCAATTTTAAAAAGGCACGGAGCTCATACAATAGTTGCCGTAAGGTTGGGTGGAATGGGTGTGGCATTAGGTAGCCAACTTGGTCAGGATGCGGCAAGTTTATTGATAAATCCAGCCTGATCACCAACTATTTTTTCAAAAATCTGTTTTGCAGCTATTGTGTTTGAATCATAAAACCAGAATTATGTCAGATTTTTGGATTAAAGTAGTGATGCTTGTGATTGTAGGGCATTTTGTCGTAGGGATTGGCTACCTAATCTATAAGCTTTCACCCAGAAAGAAGGATAAAAAGAAATAAGGGACTAGCTAATTTTAAGAAGTAGATGTTATCCAAAGTAATATCTCCTTCGCCGCCGCTTCCCAATTCGTATCTAACATCATATCATGTGCCAGCTTAGGTATTACCTTTAGCTTCGCCTGATAGGTTTTAGCTGTTTTTTGAAGATCTTTAGGACTAATTACTTTATCATCTTCCGCTCCAATTACCAACATCTTGGTAGTAGGAATCTTTTTCACCTTTGGAAGATTGAAAAGCATCATATCAAGGTAACCGATATAAGCTTCGTTTTCCATTTTGCTTTGGTAACTATTTGCGATGTCCGTAGGTAATGAATCAGAAAATAATAGATGTTTAGCGGAAGCAGGATTGGCAACAATATGGTACAAATTGAGTGTCAAATTAGCCTTTAAAAAGGTAAATGGGAATTTGGACAGTACCTTAAGCGTCGGCCCCAAAATGCCGTAAGGGGGAACAGAAGCCAATAGTACCACACTCGGTGCAGAATATTTTTCCAAATATTTTTGTACAACGAATCCACCCATCGAATGCCCAATGAGTATAGGGTCACCTTCAATAGACTCAACAGCTTTACGAATATCTTCAACATATTCGTTGATTCGAACGCGCCAAGTAGGCTTGTGATGCTTACTTTCTCCATGATTTCTCAAGCTAACTGCATAGGTGTCAAATCCTTTTTGGGCAAAGTAAGGCATGAAATTCGGCGCCCAACACCAAGCGGCATGCCACATGCCATGCACAAAAAGAATGGGGGACTCTTGGGTGATTTCCTGATGATTTCGAATAATTTCTAGTTCCATGATTTCTAGCTTTTGAAGTAGTTAAAATTTATTTTCCCCAATACCTGCCTACTCCGCAGGAAGGCGGGCTCTAATTCAGTAACAAGCCAATATCCCAGTTACGTATTTTGAATGTTTTGATGTCCGAAATGGAATATATTGGGTGATTTCTTTTTGATTATTGATGTCTTCTTGCCCAAATTTTAGTTCGATGACTATTCTGTGGTCTTCGATACCATAACTTCTATCTGTCAACGCATGGTCAATCCCCTTCTGATACTTGATGTTTCTATCAATAGTCAGTCTAAAGTTTCCTTCCGCATTGAGATAGTAAGAACGTAGGTATTGATTCTGCAAAACGGGGATGAGATGTAGCGGACTAAGTGATTCTGGGAGTTGCTCTCTGGTGATAAGTCCATTGGAATCCAACTGCGAAATTTTGAAAGTTTCCTTTCTACCTAGAGCATTATTCTTGATTTTAATTTCAAATACAGAATCCGAAAATTTATCTTCTGGGTTGCCATACCATCGATGCCGATATTTTCGACGGACAGCGATGCCACTCATATTGTCTTGACAGGTCGCAAAATTGGGCGTATCATAATAAACATTGTTGACGATTCGATCGGGATAAATAGTTTTGAAGCTTGCAGGATGCAAGGCAATCATCTGTTTGATTTGAAACCATTCACTGGGCTCCACCAAAAATTTTATCTCATATCTCCAGTCAAATTCTTTCATAATTATTTTTCCAAAACACTTTCAGATTCGATCATAAAAGCATTTTTTACATTAATGATTTTATGGGTACCAAGTATTATTTTGGCAGGGCCATATTCTGGTTTCTTTTGATAAGCGACAAAGCCTTTGTTGCTATTCATGACGGTGACATCTGAAATGGTTAAGACAGACAAATCTTTGGATGCAAATCCAATATTAGCTTGGTCAACGTCTATGTTTTTGGCGGTCACTTTAGCTTGCTCCCCTACACTGATGGCTTTGTCTCCTATCTGAATCATTTTGCATCCATTGATCTGAATGCTACACGTTGAAAAGTCCAAGGCATCATTTCCAATTTTGCGATATTTGCCATTAATAATCTCCCCTTGCGAAAAATCGGCATCAAAGGCATCTGCAAAAATATTGGAGAAAGAGCAGTTTTCTACTTTGAACTTGGAGCGAACAATATTTAGCGCATCTTCACATTTATTATTGTTGAATTGGCAATTAATCAACTGAACATCACTTTCGTAAAGGGTGACCGCACCCGTTAGATTCCATCCTTTGTAACTCATCGTATTTTGTCCTTCGAAAATCACATTTCTAAACCTAGAGAAACCACCTGCTTGAATTACGGCAAAGCTTCCTGATTGGCCATCTGTCGATTGTATAATGATCGGAGATTCTGGATCCCCAAGTAATTGAATAGGAGAGAAGGAAAGAAAAAATCCATTTCCTGAAAATTTCATTTTTGTTCCAGCATGTATGACAACGGATTTACCTTTTGGAATAATTAAAGGTTTGGTTATTAGGTAGTTATCATTTGGAAAGGAGATGATATTATTTTCTTCTTGGTAGATATTCTCGGTGGTCGCATCTAGCGAAGCAAGTAATTCTTGACGTGGAGACCACGAACTAGGTGCTGTCCAGCCTGGTATTGTTTTGGTGTAAATGGAATCCAACCCCGGTAGCTTAAAATGAACATGTGATACCCAATTGGGTACCATTATTTCTAAATATTTTGGAGCAACTTCTTGGCGTTGGGGATAGACCATTGCACCGGCACCAATGGGCTTTGAAACACGTAATTTTTTCTTTCCGATGCCTATAATCTCGAGTGGTAGATTGTGCGCATTATAGAATTTTAATAGAACAGAATCACCTGTAATTTTTTCCTTAAAGACTTGAATGCTATTTCCGAAAGGTAAAATATTCTCACTGATTTTTAAGGCACGGTCAATCAACTCTTGGTTGTTATAATGGTAATCTTTTTTGGTTGCCTTGATGAAAGACTCTCGAAGTTTAATGGCTTCTTTTATTTGACTCATGTAGGTTTTGATGGAGTCTGCTTGAGTGTATTGATAAAGATATTTGATGTAGTATGCCATAAACTCTTTGTCATAAAAAATCCTATCTAACGGCTCGGTTGAAAATGGTTGTTGGGTATAGACTCTTTCGGCGTAAGTTGGCGTTGTCAAACTAGGGAAGTGCGCTTCTTCGCCATGTCCATCGTAACCAATAGGCTCTAACAAACTTGTTACTGGATTATAATAAAATCGCTGATTGTGCCAAGTCAGTGCATGGTAAGCTCGGCAAATATCCGTCACTACAATAAATTTTGCCAAGCGGTCAATATCAAATACTTCCGACACCTTTTTCTTGTCGTGCTTATATTGAAATAGTAAGTCTTGTGCAATTTCAAATTCAGAATGCAGCGTCGCATTTTTTCTAGTTTTAGCTTCTTTAAAAGGTTTTATTTCGGATGTCCAAAAAGCGGATTCTTTATTGTCGGGATCCGCCAATGTGCGTCTCGTGCTCATTGCACGTATCATGCCTTCCCAAAAACGATCTTCTGTAAGTTTGATAATTGGTCCTTCTCGACGCAATTGATGCTCCACTAGATTCTTGGTAAAATGCTCTTCTAAGGCCATGACTTTCGTCTGGTCTTCATTCATTTTGAAATAAATAAAATCATATCTGGGTGAGAGTACATTGGCACGATTCAGGAAATTATGATAAACCCACTCTCGCAGATAACCCCGAGTTTTGGGATGTTGTACAGAAAAAGTTTGGAGATGATTCCAACTATCATTTGATTTTAATTTGATTCGGTAGGAAGGGGAGCCGCTCATTAGGTGATCTAACCAATCGCCTTTATACCTTAGTTTGGCGGTATAAGTTTTACTTTCTTCTATTATTTTTGCTTTGATTTCGCCATCGGTGGATTGTTCTAGAATGCCTTTTGCGTAGGCCTTTTTTCTGATTTTATCCAATTGTTGAAGCCCGTCAATATCTACTTGAATTTTCAGTTGCTTAGGCACAAAAACCATTGTCTTGGGAGTAAAATTAGTGATTTTACCCACTTTGAAGTTGTCAAAAAAGATGGTATTTTCTCCATCTTCCTTATATACATAGACAACTAATTCTTTGACTGGATGCTGAACGGGAAGCGTAAAAATAAGCTCAAACTTTGACCACCAATCGCCATTTGTTGACACGCTTTTATTCACTTGCGTGAAAAAGTCATCAAAATCTTCTCGTTGGCCTTTTGCCGCAAGGTAAAACTTGACAGGATGCTGGTTGTATGCAAATACTTCTGCTTTGTAGGTCGTTCCAGGTTGTGGATTGGGAATCGTAAAAGAAAAGCCAGTTTTGTTGGTTTGATCCAATTTGCAAGAGTATTTTCCCTTATAGACCTTCTCTTTAGATTGGGTGTGACCATTGTCAAATTCAAAGCCATTGCTGATGAATTTATCCCCTTTGACCGTTTCTGCATCACAGAAGATGGCGACATCATTGGCTGTCTCTTTTTTTGCGAAAGCACCCCAAAAGTCTGTTTTTATGGCCATTAAAATAACTAATAGTGCCAATAAAAAAAGTACAGGTAACGAACTCCGAAAATTTCTTAATCTCCTTTCTCCTTTAATAATCATAAAACTAAATCTGGCTGGTCTATGATAGAGAGTTGTGCCTTCGGGTCGATGGCTAAGATGCTTTCTCGTAGTTTGGCGAGTTGTTGGATGTCATCTGCTTTCGCTAAAAACGAGACAAAGTTGCCACCAGAATCAAGCGTATCCATTCTTTTTAATTCGGCAAAGCTAAGGTGCTTCTTGAAGAGATCTGTAATTTGGATTAGGTCACTAATGGAAGTCCGAAGGTTGATGAATATCGCATCCTTTCCTTTGAGTTGTTTGGATCGAAATTTTACATTTAGGAAAAGTAAAATTAAAATTAAGGCAATCGCAATCACTGCCAAAATAGGTTTGTTGGCACCAGTCACTAGGCCAACACCGATCACCAAAAACAAATAAGTCAACTCTTCGGGTTCCTTAATCGCAGCTCTAAAACGCACAATGGATAAGGCACCCACGAGTCCTAAAGACAAGGCAATAGATGCTTGCACAACAGTAATAACCAACATGGTGGCCAAAGCTAAAGGCACAAAATTATTGGCAAATTTCTCCCGATTCGCAATGGAAGTCCCATATTTTGTATAAAAAACTTTTAGCGCCATCGCCAAAAGGGACGCAACAATTAAGTTAATAACAAAGTCTAGCAGATTAATAGTGTTAGTAAAGTCTGATAGATATTCTTCAAATTTAAGCATAGTCTATTTTTGTTTTGATGCGTTTTATTTTGGAGTAATTGTTCCATATACGCATCGCAAAATACGAATTTCCCATAGCTTTCCACTTATGGAAGGGGAAATGAAGGGGTTACAAAGAAGCCAATTTATGTTTTGCGACATTATTGAAGCCAATCCATTGTTTTGATAATATTGCAGAAACAGTTTGGTCTGTTTATAAACCCAAAATTACAAAAAAACATGGTTTTATAGGTGTTTAATAGCGGAAATTCAGGAGTTTGGCCATTGGGCTATTTGGAAAAGTGAACGAAAGACCCAGAAAATCTAATTTTTTTCTCGTATTTTGCGTTAAATCAAAAAAAGAAAAAAACACCATGAAAACAAATAACCCACTTTTTGCCTTAGTTTTGCTAATAATCCTATCACTAACTTCCTGTAAACCAGATGCTAAGCAGAAAAATAGCATTACCGTTAATCGAGATAAAGACTTACTCCCACCCATGGAAATCGCCATTGCCCCAGCTATCAAAGACGATCCAGAGCTAGTAGATATGGTACAGTCGTCTGAAAAGGCCATCAATGAGTTTTCAGACAATATTGAACGATCTGTTGATGATTTGAAGGCGATATTAGATAAGAAAGACGAAGACCGATCGCTGGGTGATGCGTTACGTCTTGGGAAATTTGCGATGTCTTTTATGTCAAATAATGGTGAGATTCTGGCAACTATTAAGAAGCTAGAAACTTATTCTGAATCAAGAAAAGAGCAAGGGAATATCACTGATGAACAAATTGAAGCCATTGATCAAGTAAGTAAAGCTTTTACTGATAGAATGAAAGAGTTAGGTAAAAAGTATGAGCATCTTTTGGATGAGCAGAAATAAGGTATTCGTACTGCTAAATTCATTTGGCAGTGTAGTAAATAGTGAAGCGATATTGCGCCAAGCTGGGTGTAGATCCTGCTGATTTTATTTCCCGCAGATTCTGCTGATTTTCGCAGATTTCAATGTGTACTTATTTGTTTTTTTCAATCATATTTTTATCTCCTTTCGCAAAATATGTAAGGCATTTTTATTTAACCCCAGCCCAATTGCTATCGAGATCTAAGCAAAATTGATTAATGCCTTATCATTCCCTTTTTTTTTAAGGATGAACGACTGAGCCCGCAGGGCGAACCTGACAAGGTTCGAAGGGAGTGAACAGCGTTTGCTGACCCATGGTAGGGGATATTAATTAGCTTAAACAATTTTGCAACAAGAAAAAACCTACCACGAGTCGCCAGTACAAATTGCTTATGATAACCCCAACTAATTCCCCTTAAATCCGATAGCTAGCTATCGGATGGGGAAAGTAGTGGAAATTTGCAATGGCGACAGTTATTTTCAATTTTTAATCAACTTTCCATTCTTCAATATACCTTTTTTCGAAAGAATCGTGTAAAATATCATTCCATCAGGCAAATCACTAACAATCAACACATTACGTCCTGTCGCAAAATATGTAAAGCTTTTTTATTTAACCCCCAAATATCCCCTTTTTTTTAAGGGCGGATTTATGGCTTTTAAATATTTTGCTCTACCCATGGCCCAATTTGAAACTACTCGCTAGTAAAA
>JAUTBZ010122797.1:0-33946 GCA_032361785.1 Lepetodrilus galriftensis
TCATGTTTCACCCATAGGCGACAACTCGATCCCAGGTTCATGTTTCACCCATAGGCGACAACTCGATCCCAGGTTCATGTTTCACCCATAGGCGACAACTCGATCCCAGGTTCATGTTTCACCCATAGGCGACAACTCGATCCCAGGTTCATGTTTCACCCATAGGCGACAACTCGATCCCAGGTTCAGGCACATGTATTGCATGATTTTCAGTATGAATGAAATACATTACTGTAGGTAAATCATAAAATGTTAGCAAGCATAAAACTTTAACAAATTTAATGAGTTGCTCTTAGACGTTAACATTTCATTCGTGAATATTTGTTAAAGCATATTCGATAGGTGTACATGTGTAGGCCTTTCAATATTCCCGTCATTGATGTTGTTCGTTTGTGTAATGTTCTTGTATAATAGCATCAGTTTCCATAACAAGTAAAACACAAAACCAAAATGTGATAAAATATATTGATATAGCAAGGAACATATTATATAAATAACCTTTTTAGATAGGAAAACATCGATGGTAAACAATCCAATATGGCAGTTGATATCCGCATTCATAACGCCATGTTCACATTTTACGTTTGATGTATATACGATAATATAGTGGCGACAAGTCTTCTGGCAGTACACAACTATGTCCAATCAGATTTGAAATAGCCATATCACGTGACTAACAGTAGCTAAGTAGCCGGATGAGTAGTATGAGTGAAATGGACTATCACCGGGTGTTGCATTGCTTCTCCATCTAATAGTGCAAGTGACAGAAATACCATCAACTTTGTACGCATTTCGCCATTTACAGAACTAAGCAAATGTGGCCAGGTAAATATAATAATGATTTTGCATGTCATTGTATAAAGACTGCATATTTTACCACAAAATAATCATATTCGAGGATAAGAAAATAATTGCTTATTACAATGTACTTTGAATAAATTAAACATTGAATGGGTTCCGTCTAGCGATTATCCCCTTTCCATAGTCCTGTGGGTTAAAGCACAAGCATATTGGGCAACCAGCTACATTTTCTGTATGCCCCACTGGTTTTCAATATTATCATTTTTTTAAATAATAATTTCATAGTGTATTTTTGATCAAAAGATAAAAAATCTCGCAATAAGAAAAATACAAAATGAAAAAATATAAAAAATATTGAAAACCAGTGTTGTCCAATATACTTGTGTAGACAAATCAAATAAACATACTTTCTGGTAAAATATGTTTGACCAATATATATGTCAAGCTGTGATTGTATGCCTTTAAGAAATCTCTTACCCACTCAATAAACTCTTGTTTTGACAAAGTAAATGTAATCAGTTTCAGGTACAAATTTGGTTGATCATGAAACTGGTCAACCATCTGTGATTGTATGCATTTAAACCAAACAGGCACCAGCCATTGAGGTATATCAAATTGTTAAGCAGATATGCATGATGAGAGAAACCAAATAAAATGCTATGTCGCACTCTTGGTCCACCTTCAACAACTTCTCTTTTTCATTATAAAAATATTATTTTATAGGTCTGTTCCATTATGATAATGATTCATCTACTCAGCAAATATAAAGCTGTAACATATCGTTCTACAAACTAGGAAATGGCAGAACATTGCACTTTCAAGGTTTTCTGGGGACAAGCACAGATTACATCCCTCAGTCTCGTTTCACCTCTTGCCATTTTGCCTTCTGGTTTTGGTAAATCCAGCCCATATTTGTGTAAACAGATAATAATACTTTTCACGATTTTCAACGTCACATAAACAGTTGAGCAAAACTTGAAGGGACAGGGAGGGTCAATCAATCAATCAATCAATCAATCAATCAATCAATCAATCACACAAGCACACTGTCACTGCCAGTTTATGTTGAACACAGACATTAGCCTGGCATCACCTTAATAAGTAGACATGTAAATACTTCAGGTATTACAGACTCCAACACACGATGCACAAGATTATGTGGCTGAAAACACTTTACCACCGCAGCAACCATGTGTATCTACATGTATAACAGTGTCGAGGTGTCCGGCCCACCCTGCGTCATATTCACCACACTGTTGAAGAAGCACATCTGTCTTAGCTTATGTTGGCCCATGCATGTTGGGCATCATGCCCATGTATGGTTGTCCTGGACTGCCCATCATCCCCACCATGGGAGACATCTGTCTTTGTCTGTTCTGAGAGTATAGCTGCTGCTGCTGCTGCTGAAACTGTTGGTACTGGGAACTATATGGAGGTCCCACAGGGCCCCCCAGGGGCATGGAGGGATTTCCAGGACCGGGCATCCGCATCCCGCCAGACTGGTCTCGCATCCCTGGCTCCTGCATGGGCATGTTTGGCATTCCCGGTCCCGGTCCCTGCATCTGCATCTGCATCTGCTGGCTCTGCATCATGCTTTGGCTCATCATGCTTTGTCCATTAGGCATAAAGTTTGGATTTGATGACGGCCCTCCTGCACCCATGTGACCACGAGGATCCATTGGAGACAGAGGTCCTATTGGATGACCTGGAGGGCCAGAGTTCATGCCCGGCATGGGACCAGGTCTGCCAGGAGGCATGCCGTGTCCGCCCATGCTCATCATGTGTTCCGATGGTATGCCACCTCCAGGTCCCATGGGTCCCATTGGCCCTGGATGCCCTTCCATGCTGGGCATGCCACCCGAGGGACCCGGCATGCCTTGAAAGTCTGGATGGGATTCACGCATCATCATGGACTGCTGCATGGCCATTTGTTGCTGGTGAGAAAACGGTGACGGAACACCGGGACGACCACTATGTGTTGGAGAATTATTTGGAAAATACTGTAACGTTGATGTGGGAGCTTTAACATCCATGTTTACTGGTGGGTTTGAGAAGTTTTGCATAAAGTCTATCTCAGGTCGTTTCTGTCCACCCATGTTTGGTTGTGTAGCTGGTGGATTTGCAGGCAAGTATTGGATAGTGTTTGGAGCTTTGGGTTGTATCTGGACATTGGCATTGCCCACAGAGCTACTGGAGAAGTTGGATGGACTCATTCTGCCAGGGCCCATCATTGGATTGCTGGGACAGCCCGGGACAGAGGCTTGGTTGGGACTGGGGAACTGAGGAGGCTTGCCTCCAATGGTTGCGGGACCCTGACCTGTCAGCATCTGAGACTGGGACATAGACGGGCCGGAGGACATGGCAGGACCGTGAAGTGGCATGGCGCAGCCGGGACCAGGGGGACCGCTCATCTGACCAGGCTCAGTGTTCATCTGCTGCACTTGCATGGAAGGGTTATAGCTACCACTGCCACCAGGATTGTTAGGAGCATTAACACTCTGAATGTTCAATTGCTGAATAGACATGGTTGCATTGACATAAGTGTTGTTAACACTGGGAGGTGCCTGAGGCTGTCTGCTGATGTTGGAAGCGTTGGACAAATGCTGGGCTTGTTGCTGGTGCGACTGGGAAGCTGGAGATTGTCCCTGTGGATGCATGTGCTGAGGTGGAGGATGTGGATGTGGCTGTGGCTGTTGGAGAGGAGTGTGAGGTGGGGGATGTGCCTGTGGCTGTGTTTGTGGTTGCTGCTGCTGAGGTGGTTGTTGCTGGGGTGTGCCGCCTCCGCCTTGGGGATTGCTGCCATTATTGTTCATTTGTCCTTGCACTTGTATACTATGAAAGGGTCCTCCCTGCATCATGTTCTGCTGCATCTGGTTGGACAAATGTTCAACACCTTTAGCCAGATTGGCAAGACTTGATGACGTGATATTGGCCATGGACGATTTCACTGTTGGTGTGGTAGGAGCACTAGATATGCTGTTGTTTGATGGTGGATCATAATGTGATAATCTCATGTTAGCACCAGACATAGGAGATGGACCCTGCATAGGTGATGGCCCTGATATGGGACCAGGGCTAGACAGGGGCCCAGCACTAGAGTTCTGGCTTGAATTTGACATGGGTCCTTTGTTTGAGCTTGGTCCATGCATAGGTGAATGAACTTGATTTTGTTGGAATTTATTTGATAAATGTGGGGGTTGGGATTCACTGGGCATACCGGATTCACGATATGCTTGATTCAATTGTTTCGTGATAATCAATTCTTGACCCTCAAACTGATTCAGGTAATTTATCTGCTGAGGTGACGGTGTTGGTTGTAAGTTTTTATAAAGATCGTCGAGATCGTCTCTTTTTCGTTTTTGAGCTTGGGCATAACTGGGCGGAGGTTTACTGTTCATTGGATTTTTCTGACCCCCAGGTGGCCCTGAGGGAGCTATCTGGGGACCTGAGGGGGGAAGTTCTGGCTGAAACTGTTCAGGGTTACCTGCTCGATGCAATGTGATTTGAGAATTTTTCATATGAGGTCCCTCCGGAGGAATCATGCCACCTGGTCCTGGACCTCCTGGTCCTCCTGGACCTCCTGGTCCTCCTGGACCTCCTGGTCCTCCTGGACCTCCTGGAACTCCTGGTCCTCCTGGACCTGGACCTCCTGGTCCTCCTGGACCTCCTTCTCCTCCTCTCCCTGGGGGCATATTGGGCATCATGCCTGGGTCGAAGGCTCCTCCTTGGCCCATGGGAGGACTGAAGCCTGGACCACCAGCTGGACCCACCATAGGATCCATCTGAGGATGTGACGGATGCCTGGGTCGTGGAAACATCCCCATGTCTTGCTCGGGCATCATGGCATGCATCTGAGGTCCATTCATGTTGGGCGAGGTAGATGGACCCATACCTCCTGGTCGCTTATGAGCAATCGAACTATAGTAAGGAGGAGGTGGCCCGTTATGGTCAATATTGGGCGGGATACGGCGCTTTTCTGAATAGAATTCTTGCTGCAGACGCAACCACTCTCTCTGAGCTGGACTTAGGTTGTTCTGATGCGGTATCCCTCCAGGCCCAAACTGAGGCATGCCTTGCTGTGCCATCATGAACTGCTGCTGTGGCGACATGTTGTGCGGTGATGACATCATTCCTTGGTTGGGAGACATCATTCCCTGGTGCGGAGACATCCCCATCATGCCCTGTGGGAACATTCCACCTGGCATCCCCATTCCATCTGGCATCATCCCTGGCCCCGGCCCCGGCCCCAGACCAAACTGCTGATGTTGCTGAGGACCTCCATGCCTCTGAGGCTGGTCAGGAAACAACATTTGCTGAATTTTACGCAAGTTGGCCAACTGTTCCTCTCTTCTCTGCAGCTGTTCTGGAGTCAGACTCTCATTGGGCACTTTGTTTTGCAGCAAGTTCATGTTTGCAGCTGCAGAAAACTCATCGAACTCGGAGAAGAGTGGAAAGTTTGGACCCATTTGACCCTGTGGACCTGGCCAACCCATCATTCTGGGATTGTGAGGAAACATGGGCCCATTCATATTGTTTATGGGATTAGACATGCCCTGTTCTTTCAAGTTGGCGTTCTGTTGTTGCACCCACTGTTCTATGCTGGAGGCAGGATTTGGACCAAACCCTCCTGGCCCCATTGGTTGTCCCTTCATCATGTTGGGATTGGGATGTCGA
Source organism: Lepetodrilus galriftensis (assembly GCA_032361785.1). Classification (NCBI taxonomy): domain Eukaryota; kingdom Metazoa; phylum Mollusca; class Gastropoda; order Lepetellida; family Lepetodrilidae; genus Lepetodrilus; species Lepetodrilus galriftensis. The sequence goes on from JAUTBZ010122797.1 coordinate 5,476, forward strand.
ATGTTGCCTATCTGCATTCCAGGTCCTCTAGTGAAAGGTCCTGGCTTCAGTGGAGCCTTCTGAAGAATAGAACATGATATTTTATATCCAATTACGCAGAGGTAAATTACGCATAAATACTAAAATTGACTTATTTTAGGTAATGAAATTATGTGCATTTGCAAAATGAAAAGGAAAACTATTCACTCATATAATGAAAAAATAGTAGTCACACGCTCACCCATGACTATAAATGTAACCAGATGCACTGATCAATTAGGCGACAGATGGTTCCTATAGCAAATTTTTCGTGAGGTTATCGTTGTTAATCAGGTGGAAATTTAAATTAACGACGCCATCAGTAAAATTCCCACCTGATCAACATCACAGGAAATTTGCAATAAGGTTCTTATCACGAGCAAATAATTTTAACGTGGTCCAGTGTCCGCCGCCGTCTGAGGGCAGCAGCACTCCGTGACCGCCGTCCCTATGTCGTCTTTTTCACATTTTTTTAAACATGTACCCCAACCCTGCTTTATGACATGACACAATATCCAAACATTAATTCAATCCAAAATTTCCAACACCAATTTGTGCAGAATTGGAGTCGCTCCGAAATAAATGTTGACTTCGGCATTTAGTGTTGCATTTTTTAAATTTTATATCCAATTTAATGAGGACCTGCGTTTCTTTTGCGTTTTAGTATATAAACAAATTTTGTATTACTAGTGCAATATTATTATTTTTAAAATTTTGGTTAGGGCAAATTAAATAAGAAAATGGAAGTTTTTTTGTTTTTCATTCCATGAAGTATTTACCGAGATAATCTACGAAATAGGGGTGTCAATGCATTTCATGTCAAACTATAGAAAGGTAACCCTAACACTGGCTGTCACCTGGAGGAACTTCTTGGTGCTGGGCTGGTCCAGGTGGAAGTCCAGCATGCTCTTGTAGAGTCCCTGTAGCACCGCCTCCGCCGCCTTGTTGGCCATGCTGGTACAGAACACCGAGATCTGACTCTGCTGCTGCATGAAGGGGGGCTCCATTGACATCTGCATCTGAGACTGCTTGTTTGTGCCACCAGGAGGCGCTGCTTGCTGCTGGGAACCGGGCGACTTGTGCGAAACATCACTGGCAGATCCAGATTTACTCTTTTCAAGCTTGGCTGCAATGACAGAAGCATATTGATATTAGGTGAATCACCTACCGTAATACAGTAGCGGTTACATATTATTAGCAGAAGACATTATAAAGGGATATGCACAGTGTAAGTGCGTGAAATGAAGATGTTAATTATATTCCAAGATGCAAAACTGTACACAATTCATAGTAAAAAATGAATTTGAACATTTCCACAATGTCAACCTACCTTTCTTATTAGGTTGTGGTTTGTTTGTAGGGCTATCTTCATGTTTGATCGGTGCATCTGCAAAATAATCAAGATGTATAACTAACATAACCGAGTCTGCTTAATACATCATTGAAGGAAAAGAATCTCCATTGTGGTATTTCACACCATTGACTGTATATTTTAGATTTGAGAGTAGAAGCATCACGCCTGGCTCAATTGTTTATAAAATATGGAGGGAAATATCTTGCCATCTCGACTGTTGAAAAGTTGAATTACAACTGTGAGCAAACCAAACCTCACTGATCCTACAAATGACTTGTTTCAAATGCCAAAACATCTTCAATAATTGATAAAACATTAATATTTCAAAAGATGTGAATTTATGAGAAATATGTAGCAAAAAAAGTGAAGACAATTTTATTGAGACTATTATGCACTGCTGATCTGTTTTCACAAATGATGTAGATATTGATTATTAAACTATTCTATTATTTAACTATTCTCTGTCTATTGTTACTTTTATTCAAGTTTTCACTCACCTCATACCTTTTTCAAGGATATGTAGTCATTTTTCAAGTCAATGTATTTAAATTTTCAAGGATAATTTGTATTCAAGGACTTTTCAATATGACTGGTTCAAATTCAAGAAGTTTTCAAAATGGTACAAACCCTGTTTACCCATATCCCCGTTTTCCACCTTGTTGTCAGAATTATGACCAGACTTCTGCACCGGGTCTTCAGCGTTCTCATCCTTAATGCCCGTGCCATTTTCTGCTTTCATCGTGGATCCAGTTTCTGGTTTCACAGCAGATCCGTGAACTTCATGGCTCGTACTCTCAGAATCCTTCAGCATGGCACTCACGTCTTCATGTTCACGTTTCATCAAGAAGAGTGGTGCTAGGTCCAAGTTTCGTCAGGATTGGTGGACGACGTTGTCCTGCAAAACCTATAAAGAAAATGAGAAATATTTCCATAAGCTGGTATAAGTACTTGTAGCATGGTACTGTTTCTTTCCCATTCCTTTCCCATTATAATTTCAGTTCAATAAATCCCAATACCCTGTCGAGGATGGAGCCTATGGGTGAATAACTTCAAGGGGCGGAGCCTATATAAGTGTTTTCTAACTTCTAATATATGGAACTTATTGTGCAGATTGTTATTTAAACTGTTTATAATTTTTAGAATATTAACAAGTTAGAAAACTAGAAGCTACAAATAGTTAATGTGTGTTATGCTGGGATTCGAATCTGGGCTGGATGGTAGCAGGCTAGCTGGGTAAAAAGATGTTTGAGGTTTGGTGAGGAGTAAAACCTGGCACGCTGAGTTGAAAAGTCCACACAGTCATGCAATATGTGCTTGACCATTAGGTCTTCGTCACACCATTTAAAATGTACGAGTGGGTGAAAAGGGTAGGACTGATGCGACATCGTCGTGCCACAGGACATTCTCGTCCTGACAACAATATGCCCCTGATAACGGTGTAATACCAATGATGGTTTGAAAATTATGTAATATATTATTAATTTCAGTATCCCATTTATTTTGACGGAGCAAATTTATGAATGTGGTTCAAGTAAAAATGTGAGTGATCGTAGCACACCTAACAATAATAATAAATAAATTTGAAATAATAATAATAATAATAATAATAATAATATAAATAATAATAATAATAATAATAATAATTACGGCTACTTATATTCGGGTGACGAATAACGAATACGATTCGTCAATGGTCTATATTCATTGCACCTAATACATAAGTGAATTTATAATTTATCTACATGCTTGCACACCAAAAGCGAGGCATGTGAGGATCTTTAAGCTACAACTTGTATTTATTATAATATCACATTAGAATACATTTGGAGGTTTGGATGTCTTTATCGATGTCATCTTTGTACATCAAACTACAGTTCTCCCTAGATATAATGCCCTTCGATGCACCACGGATTCGGATAACAAAATAAAAATAAAAAATATTTTTTTCTCTCCGATTATATTAGTTGATATAACACGGGTATTATAACGCGGGGGGCATGTCATGGACCCCCAACTTCAGCGTTATATCGAGGGAGCACTGTACTACTAAATTTGATCTTAGAACCACAGATGTCACTCTGTTGTAATTTGCAAGGCCAGGTAGCATTTTTTTTAAACATAAAACTAGGAACTATTCTTACTTAAAGCTAGATCTCCCCCAAAAGAAAGAAATCTTCTTTCAAGTAGTAGTAGAGTTGTAATTCCTTGAGTTTGTTGTTTTACGCAAGTGTTGTAGAAATAGTTTCCAGTCTGTAAGTGTTACTACACACACTGTCTCCCAATCTTTCTGACCTCCCTTTTTGGTGTCAGCTTCTTTATATAGATGGAGATCTGCAAGTAAACAACAAAGATCAGTAACCCAGATAACTGAGAAATATGCACAGATATTTAATCTGGCAGTGATGAAAATGCGTACATAATTATAAAATAAGTGGGCAGTTTACGGTCGCGCATATCACAGGCATGTGACTGGGTGTTGGGAAAAAAAACGGAAATGTTTTTGTCATATATATATATAAATATGAACAAACAAAAAAACATGGAAAAAACATGGGGAAAAACCTGGATGGTCAGCCACTCGCAACATTTGTACTAATCAAATAGTACATTGGAGTAACTCGGATGTCTTGATCACGACGTTCTGCTGTATATGCGCAAAATAATCACATTAGCTGGAAGCCAGTCATAAACATTGCCAAGAAGCATTCATAACAGAAATCTTGGTTGGATGCGTATACAAATATTAACAAATGGCAGGGTTTCTCCAAACGCGCAATCCTGCGCAGAAGTACTCTCTGTTTTAAAATCTGGACAACTTGTTGCTTTTGATGCAAATTTTTCACTGATGTGAACATTTTTCCAAAATATGCTTCGATTCTAGCGATTTGATTGGTTGAGAGGAGGCCTGTGAAAAGTCGTACACCCCGTTGTGCCGACACATAACAGTTATGACCTCATAATGAGCCATAAATGATTGTGACGTGATTGCAAGCCACACGTTAGAAATTGATTTCGGTATGGATATCAAAGTTATATTGTAATACATACCACGTGACAGCATTTTGAGGGGATCTAAAACTATTTATGTGCGTCTATGCGTCATACGCAAGGGGAAACTACCAGAAGACTGTAACCAGTTCAACAAGTTCCCATCGCCTCAACTTCACTTAAAATAATTTTGTTGTTTAATGTTGATATATCTGTAAAACAAATTTATTGCACATATACCAACTTGCAAATACTACTATATAAACAAAAAATAACTACATAAAAATCAACATGAGAAAGTATATAAAACCTTTAAAAACGAAATAATATGTGATTTACCGAATGCAGTTACGTCCCTTTCAATTTCCGTTTGACATTATTCATATTGCGAATATTCTCAACTTGCAAGCTATAAACAACAATTTCTTGTCCGATGACAACTACTAGAGTCTAAACGTACATGGCATTGTTAATTCTATTCTGGCTAAACTATTATTCAAAACGCAAAGACTCTGTTCACGCGATGCGCTGCCACTGTCACATCAATATATCGCAGCAAAGTCAAGGTCCCGAGACTGAGAGATGTTTACCGTATATACTCGGTGATAATGTACTAGTCCACCCCCTTCTTTCTGAGTACCTAAAACTTAACTTATCCACGAGTATATACGGTACCATGTAAATATATTCTCTTTAATTTTTAATAAATATGTGCCGACTGTTCCATGACCTTATTAATGTCATGTGCATGTATACATAGTTGTTACACATTGCCCACTATTTGTTTGTTCTAATCTCCTCCGTATATTGCAAACAAGTACAAAAACATCATTATCCCATCACATTTTTCCGTAAAGTGGGCTCAAACTGAAAACAGCTCAGACGATATTCCACGTTACTTTGACATCCTATAGTCGGGTTTAAACCAAATACCGCCAACGGCTCTTTATAGATGTTGCAAAGGGACATAACTCTGTTTGCTTGCACATTCGTGCTTAGAACAGTGATACATACAAGACAAGATAAATAGCTGAACGTTCCCCTACTTAATATAAAATATGACTTGTTTTATAACTATCGAGTACATCACTAAATAACAACTTTTGGATGGACAAATTAGGAGATAAACGGTTCCTAGTGCAATTTTTCCATGAGGTTATCGTGATTAACCAGGCGGGAATTTCATTTTAAACATCGACGGCGTCAGCCACTATATAAAAGACATCATTTGGACGCTGTTTGTGGCCCCTCCAACAAGCAAAGCATTTGCTAATGAAATACTCTCATATAATCACATGTATTGACTAGACAACATGCAATGCATTTCTTGGGCAAAGTTAAACATTATTTATAAGGATATGATGATAATACTGATCGTCGGGAATTCAGTCGGTGATTGCCGACGCACGTGTCGGTAAATGCCGACGTCACTTGGTAACGCCATATTTCCGGGTTGTCTTCGAGGGCTCTGGTGGGGATTTTGGTGCGATCTGCACGTATTATAAAGGTACGTTATGTTGACAGAGTTATGTCACAATATGTATGTATAATATTGTGCCAAAATACGCAAAATCCTTTCTGCTGGAGCAAAAGTTCGTTAGACTGTCGGTAATGCCCCCCTCCGCTTTATGTCATGCTTAACCGAAGTTGAGAGGGGTAAATCAATTTCACAGCTCATGCAAGGTCATACGCAAAGACAAGCTGACGTGCAATTTGGTGTGAATATCCCAAGCATACAACGTCTTGTCGTACGCTTACGGGTTACGGGAAGGGTTTCCGACCGTCCCCGGTTCGGGTGCCAATGTGTGACGTCACGCCGAGAGGACCGATCGAGCGATTGTCAGCTTACTGCCACCGAAACTGCTTTTAACACCATATGCACCCACAATCGTCCCATCCACCCCCAAACTGTAAGGAATCGGCCGATAGAAGCCAATCTCATTGCGCGTCGTCCCTACGTTGAACTCCCTCTGACGCCAGTACGTCGACAACGTCGGATGAATTGGCTGCGTGCCAATGCACCGGGAAGGTTCCGCATGATGCAATGGGACCAGTGAGACTAGTGGACTCATACACAAACTAACGAGAATGACATGTGATGGATAGTAATTAATAGTATCCATTAGTGTTTGATTTAAATGTATAGGGGGTACCCTTATTAAAGTTATTTGCAATAGGATTGTGTAGCCATTTTCTTTCACATTTCAATAAAACGTATTGCCAGTATTAGCATTAGTCACTTTAGTGCCCGTCCATCATAAATATGTAGCACAATTGTACATATCGTGTCATACAATTTGATATGCTGGCTTTAAAATTGACACGACGTTTCTTTTTCCTTTCAGTATATATAACAAGCTGATAGTCCATGAGCCATTTTTCGTCATATTTTTGCTTTCTGGGCGGAAATAGTTCCATCCATGCACCCCCGTACTACCCTAGAACATCTAAAAGTGGTATCATATAGACCTTGCTCATTGATAATATGCATGTTAACAAGAAAAAGATTGGGTTGCACTATCCAGGGGTTGCATTGGATATTTGTCTACCAAACAGCGGTGGAAAGGTTTTTGGAAGTACAAACATGATTTTATGTATGTCAAGTGAATGTATTTTGCAGTTGTAGCTAAGAACTAGTCTAAAACAACCATAAATATCTGTGATATTATGCCTTTAAGTTTGCTCCAGTTATATATTGTCCAAGCTTTTCTGAATAGAATGACACCGAAATCAAATCTGTGGATACATTATTCCACTCGTATCAATATTGACAGATAAGAGGGGAGTAACCGGGATCGAGATACTTTACTATATAGGGGCTGTCCAATCTCGTTGGGAAAACTTTCAAGCCCACTCGCGATAACTTCCGGTGGCTAGCCCTTGTCATTTAGTGTATAATAATAGTAAAAATTGCTAATAATCATTTCCCCCCACAGCGAATTATTAAGGATTTGGGATATGTCGTAGAGGATAGTATTCTGCATTTAGTGATTTAAAGAAAGCTTCTATACCAATTGTATTTTCTATGCCAATATGATAATGATAATATGATAATGACGTAATTGGACGTTACAGAGCATGCGTGGGTTTGAAAGTGTTCTTAATGATAATAATAATAATAATAATAATAATAAAATAATAATAATAATAATAACTACTACTACTACTACTACTACTACTATTACTACTACTAATAATACTACTACTAATACTACTACTACTACTAATAATAATACTACTACTAATACTACTACTACTACTACTACTAATAATAATAATAATACATAATAATAACAACATCACATATATTCTAACCTAAAATATATTCCAACATTTTCAAATGCTTTCCAATTCACTTTAAATATCGTCATTCCATGGACATTTAAACATCAAACTGGTGTGTCAGACAAAAAGGTTAACTAATCTAGATGTATTTTCCATAATCTAGTAACCATTATTGCACTGTGGTATACATGTAATATATCTTTTACCACTTTCCCAAACCTATCCTAAAGTTCTTCTAATAACTCGTCCAGGTATACCTACTGTAATGGAACCTCCAGAGTGTTTGCTAACAAGATACCACGGAGGAATAGACACGCCACATACAGCAGTTGCGGAGGCTTAGGTGCCTTGAATTATATATGGTACCCTGAAAGAGCAACATCCAGACAACATAATCAAATAATCCGCAAAATATACGAACTCATCATTCTTCATCAACCGTACATTGATATAGCGATTCTTGTAATGGTATAGACAGATGACGTGTAATTAGGTGTGGACAAGAACAAAGCAATATGGAAACCGTTATATATACATATCTACATAGTATACATATATAGGTGTAGGTAATTAACATATCAATTTCCATAATTATGTGTCTTGGTTTACATAATGTTAGTCATCCATTTCTTTAAGAATCGATGGAATCATTGTGGAGAGTCCGTTATTTTTGAAGTTTTATATATTTGATCACATTGGAACTACATGTGTTACTATTTCACCACGTCTACATGTACGGATGTATGTAAATATACCTAGAAGAACACGGCAAGGTATCACTAATTTTACACATAACCAGGTCCTGTGTATGTTTCTTGAAATGTCTTGATTCTTGTTTATTATGCCATAATTTTATATTATACTTTGTTTTTAAAGTCATCGTTCAAATTGTTGAATTCCTTTTCCGCCTGTGATGCTGTGCAATCCTATTTGAAGAGCTTGCTCTGCTTTCCTTGAAGTGCAAGCTACATGAAAATAAAATATTCTACAATAAAAATCTGTGTTATTATGAAGACGAACTGAACATGTAATGATTTTGGAAATTTTGGCAATGTTTCAAATAAATATAAAAATTATAAATAATCTAATTAATTGCTACGAAACGTCTTTGACAACGACTAGGTAAGCTTACATTAAGTTACTACTCCCATAACGATACGTCTATTCTGTAGAACGGGGGACCAGAAATACGTGTGTCAACACCATACTTGACGGAGTCAAGAAACGCGAGTTGCCTACAGTATACGTCAATTTGTGAGTATCTGGCTGAGACCAGGATACTCTACAAGATCGTCCAGGGAAATGATATTATGTGTAATACTCCTCAGGAAAAATTGCTGTCAGAACAGATTTTAGGCCTTAAAGTTACAGACAGGTGTCTGAATAGGTTACCATATTGGTGTTCTTGCATTATTCAGATGGATTTGGGGAGTGCTAGAACAAAACCTTCAACCAGAATCCTTTATCATAAGGGAATTGTCCAATAAGGCCGCTTTGCAACCAGAACATGCTGGTTCTTTAAAATGTTGTCAGCAGTGACCAGGTATTCCCATATACTGAGAGAATATTAGTAAAAAACGAAAACATAATATGTATGCATAACTATTTACAAAACAACGCACGACTACAAACACAATTTAAAACTGTAGATCCAGAAATTAATGCGAGGTATAATATGAATGCGAAAATATGCGAGGTATAGTAACATTAGTTTGAACTTCCATTGAACTATGAATATGTAACTAAAACATGATATAGTACTACACTATAATATTCCTAGTCAGAGATTTGAGGCATTATTTTTTTCTGTTTTTATTTGGAATTCCTCGTTACATATATAAAACAAAAATCGATAACAACACAAATCGAAACAAATTGCTTCCAGCGTCTGACAACGATTACTTCTACGCTTGTATTCTGACATTCATATACCATATATCATATACTATGTCACTTTTCATTATTGCCACACTATGGACCCGTGAATAGCTTTCCTTCTGTAGAGCCTTTCACAGAAGGTCATCACAGCAAACACAGTTGAGATCATTTCATGTAATACAGGTGTTATCTTGTCACCTCGTACTAATACATGGTGTCTGGAGGAGTTAGCATTGGACTGCTCATGGCCATTGCTGCGAGCAAACTTAGTTTAATTTAATTTAATTTAGATATTCCACTTGAAACTTGACAGTCATGTATAGGAGTTTTGTTCTGGTACACTTGTATTGTTTTTAAACATCTCGATCGTTCGTTTGTTCATTCGTTCGTTCGTTCTCTCCCTCCCCCTATCTCTTTCTCTTCCTTTGACCCCATCACCATCTTCCCCTCTCTGTGTTGTCCCTCCTGTCCGCCTCTCTCTCTCTCTCTCTCTCTCTCTCTCTCTCTCTCTCTCCCCTCTTTGACAGTGTCTTCCCATCTTTGTGTCAGTTCGTCCGTCCCTAGGTATCTTTTAAAAACAAATCTTTATATCCAGATTTCTCTCCCCTCACATTTCTCTTTCTCTCACTCACATAGCCCTCAAACATCGTAAACAACTTGTATTTCTCATAGATGTCCAAGCAGAATTTACTCGCCGTTATTTGGACATCTAGTATTCAGACCACTATTCTTATGCTTCATCACCCAGGTGCACAGCGGTTCTATAACGGAGACGCCACGCGAAGATGAATATAAATTCCTGTATAAATACAGTATGGTGGTAATAGTAGGGCCTACTCATCACATCGGTCCGCCAGTACCAGATCACGGCATATATAAGTCATCCAATCAGACATGTTACGTCTGTGTTTCCGATATTGTGCTTGCAGTCAACACAAGTTGAACCATGCCATCAATAATTCATACAATTGTCTATAAGTTATAATAAGCCCGTTGGCATAACCATTGTTCTCGACTATCACTTTTTTACTGAGCTAGCATGGGTAGTCTACATCCAAAATGTACTAAAAATAGACTATAGACAATATGTCACAAATGGCCTGAATACATCAACCAAATTAAATGTAATTCTTATAGTATCATTGGTGGGGTCTATTCCTACTTGTAGTCTGTTTCCGGACTCGAACCCAATTCCTAGGAAAATATTTTATGTATCTATTTTGAGTATATATTTTGTACATATTGTATATATTGAGTATATACATATTTAGTATATATGTTGAGTCGCATGAGTCAATCAGATTTCCGGTCCGGTGAATAGACCGCAAGTCCGGTTCCGGGTTTGGGTAATAGTTCTATTTTAGAAAATATCCACGATACGAATATTGGCAATTAATATAACTATCGAACCATCGCGAAGGACATATACATGTCTTCAATGCATGCCTATTACGTACGCCTTTGTACACTACGTGTTTTAATGTCTGATTGCCAAACTTTAACATTATTTACGATAGAGAAGTTATTTACGGAGTGCGAACACCCGACGAACGAGAACAAACAAACACAGAAACCAATTGATTAACGCTGATTAGCCGTGTTCCTATGACCTCACTAAAGGAATCACTTTCTACGATCTATAACTTAGGTTCTCAACAAAACATCGATCTCATCAGATCAATGATGTCGTGGACAGATAACACCATGCAGACAGTGGTCTTCACTTATCCCAGTCGATGGTTTGATGTAATCAAAGAAGCAACACATACGACAAAACGTGGCAACTCTCAGTCGAGTATATATCTTTATTTAATCGACCAATTGATATTATCCTCCAGGTCAAGTTAGATTTGCAATCTTTAGTTAATTAAAAACTATCTGAATTGCTTTGTCAACTGTTGAAGCTGGGCATTGAACAGACAACTTCATCGTGCACCTGGGATTCGAACACGCTCCATCGAGCGTATGTTCTTCACAATATGCACTGACTCTCAGATCCTGAAGCGTATTCTTACACTATTTTGTCATAATATCTTTGGACATTGGCCGACATTGGCCGACATTGGCCGATCCTTACTTACTGTGAGCTATCATGAATACGGATAGTGCCAATTTAGACACACAAAATAACTGTAAAATAAATACGAAACAAATCTTGGACACTGGCGGAGTTTCTTCTATATTCCTACCATAAATACGAAACAAATGTTTTAAATTATCTGAATGTGTTCTATATTCCTGGCTCTGCTTGTCTTCTACGAGTCTACCTTTAAACATATATTTTCGGCCGATGTTCTTTTAAAATGTCTCCAACGATTTTGGAAAACCATCAATCTGTCTACAGAACCTTCATTCAAGGATACTATATTTTCTTTTCTGTTATTGCGTCTAGGATTAGATAATGCCACGGCTCTTCTGCACTAAATTACGTAAATCTAAGTTAACCTCAACTCCAACCGTAGCATTGGTGTACTTTATAAGATTAGAGATACGGTTACCTTAGAGATAGACTGTTTCGTAGAGGATTCCCCTGACCATTAAACCCCACACAGGAAGCGATATGTCCGAGGAACCGGAAAACATTGGTATAAAACTGCCAATACCGGCAGACTCGACATACCAATAAATCCTGCCCATTGTTCGGAAGCGCAGCCTCTGCCAATTGTTCGGGCTCGCATTCCATGCCTATAGTAAGTTTACGACTTGGACGGCTGTCGTATGAGCAGACTTATTATTAATTTTTCAGAACTGTATTGATTTGCCTATGTCAAAGGTTGTGGTAATGACATTACTTTGAGGAAAATTGCAAACTAAAACGTGAAGTTATGAATTATGTTTTCTTTGTTCTCCTTTTTACTGGTTGACCCAATTAAATTGGTGATGGCTTATTGAACAAATAGGACCACAAGTGACATGACGTCTATACTGTTAACTCGTCAAACATCTAGGCCAGAATATTTCTGAACAAGTCGCAGCCAATGTATCCTGTTTCAGGATCATGCCAAATTCCTGACAGGATCCTGGCAGGACACCTTTACCTCGGGTGCCCTGGTTTATTTTTGAGCATCCACGTTAGGTGTCCTAGTCTGGACTTGAAAACAGGACACTTATTTATTTTTGCTGCGACTTTAATTAATACGTAAAGTAAACACTAATTATGGAAATATTGTGATCAACGTAAAATTGTAAAGTAGAATTGTAGAATCGAATATTATTATTTCTATGGTAGGACTACTCTTGAACGTCAATGGTAGTCTTATAATATTTCTGAACAAGTCGCAGCCAAAGGAGTTAGGTGTCATGTTCCAGGATCCTACCAATATCCTAACGGGTTCTTGGCAGGACACTTTTACCTCGCGTGTCCTGGTTCATACTTACTGTTGAGTATCCACGTTAGATATGTTTATGGCACAACCACTCTTGGTAGTCCTAACACCTCTAGAATACATTATTACTTCATGTACATTTCGTTCTACGAATATTGGCACACAATACATTATTACAGGTTTCTCCGGGTTCAAAGTTATAGTTTCTATATTCAGATCAGGAGCAATACCGGTATATCATTGAAGACAAGCAAAGGCAAGAATATAGAATACAAGAAAAGGAATATAGAAGACGGGCTTCTGCTGTCTTTGAGATCCGTGTTGGCCTACTTTATAAACGTTTATTGAACACGTGCATGTCATGAATGATGCATTCTCAAGTGTCTTAGTGAAAAATAGCTGATAAATTAATCACTTGATCAAACATTAGATGACAAGCCAGTTTCCTCAACTCTGGGAATTAGGGTGTGAACTATCGCATTGGAGTATCATACATTGGCTTTACTGTGCTCCACTATAGGCTATTAGTTCCGTGAGAATGGAGTTAAACTCTTGATGGGTAATTCTTCCTAAGCTCCCGCAACTATAAAATGCCCAAATAAGATGCATTTATCGCAACACATTGATAAAATGCATTGATCTTAAGACGCTATCATTTCCTTCACAGCTGAGTTTCTCGAGTCTTTTGAATACCCGCTCCCCCACACATGCACAGCCGCACACATATGCACGCGCGCACATACACACACACGCACACGCACGCACACACGTACACACACAGCTATTTGAACATGCTTTATAGCGAAGGTTTAGCGCTTTACAAATAACCTTATTATTCTTATTACTATTATTGTAATTATTACTAGTAGGCCTGTTATTATTGAGTACTTCCGGTCTAGGGGACAGAAAGGACATGCTGGCACCTAGGCACAGACAGAAGTAACAGAATACCCGTATCTTTCGCAAAAGAGACATCGTCTTGTGCTGGATATCCTTCAAGAACGCTTCAAGAAACACACTGGTACGTATCCACTGTTTAACCTTCTTCCTGCTGAAGGTCCCACAGATGCCCTGCAGAACAGCGATAGTGACTAATCCGAAGGGGAGATGGTTAAAGTTCAATCCAGTTTCAGTTCGGAGACACTAATGGAAGCTAAAATAGAAAAAAACATCGATCACTGCTCGAAAAAGCCATCGTGAAGTCAGAAATACTTCCATAGCTCTGCGTAACTAACATTGAACGTCTATTAAATAAACGAGCTCATCCTCGGCTCGAGATGGTCTTGCCTCGAGTGTTAATCCTGGGTAATATTGTCTCGTATTTTAACTTTGTCTTGTGCATAGGCTAGTAGTATACAGTTACCATCAGTGAAGACCATGAATGTATAACTATATATCTTCATTATATATCATGAGTTGTGGAAAGTGTGACGTTTTATGACATTGCGGATCTTTTCTCCCTCTTTATACTAGAACTGTGTTATATTATGGAGACGTTGTATTTCAGATCTCTATTTCGGAGAGAAAAACACTTATAGAATACTAGGAGCTGATGGATTCTTAAAGGCAATATTATTACACATATTGAAAACCACGATAGAAAACACGATGTTGTACTTTGCATATCTATTTCGAATCATAGCCCCATATGCATACGTTACTACTCTCTCGTGTCAATGTTAGTCGTTTTGTGGAACGGGGGCCTGACCAATATTCCAAACTCTATACCCAATATACATAATTGCCGAAAGACCATTACATGGGTGAGACCCAGAGTCAGTAACTGATCGTACACCAGTAGCGTATGTAAGGAGGACACTGACCCGAGTTTTAAAAGGATGGTATAAGAAGTATACAAATTAAAGCATAAATTATTAACTAGGAATGCAAATTACGCGCTCTGTTCGGAAAGAAATAACCACGGTTGAATAAAAACAATGCACAGCTATAGTCTAATAGGACGTCTTCGAACGTGTTCGGACGTGTTCGGTACCTTCATCCCGACTATGCTGATATTTACTCGCCAGGCCATAGAATCAATCAAGATCCTGAGAACATTCCACATGTTTTTCTAGTCGAGCACTGAAGTTCTATCAATGACAAATTAGATACCATCTTTCCTCGTAACAAGGATTATGGTCTCTGGTTGGAAGTCCTACGGTCTCAAGGGTTTCCTGGAATGTGAACTTTTTTTCCCAAGGCTTAAAGTTGAATTTGTGACCGTGATTTGGGAACAAATGAATGGTTTTCTTACGACGGTAACATTTACTGGATTAATTACGAACCCTTAATTACGATAGCCTCAGAAATAAAGACTATCATCAATAGTCCTTCAGCTATCATGAAATCTGCTGTGTTGTTAAAATCATCGCGACCTTGTGGAGAATGATTTTAATTATCGATTTAATTGTCTAAACATTACCAATGATACCCGCTGACAACAGCAACGTCACCAGAAGTGAAATGAACAACGTGGTTTTCCACACTTGTTCCGTGAAGTCTCACCGATTCATAAATAATTGATTTTTGCATTCTAATTGTGACTTTCTATAACTGACATTCATGTTTCTGTCGTCCATTTTCATTGGTTTATCCTGAATACTAGTATATATTGTTGCATGTTGCATAACATGTACATTTAAGAGATATCGTAGATTTGTAGTACAGTATATCTAACAAATATATACTATCTTTAGTCACCATGTAGATCTAGAATCATCCGAATGTAAAGTGAATGTTTTACGGTTGCTGATGTCAGTATAGGCCTGACACCTGCCAGGTGGCTGCTCCTTTCTAGCTGTTCTGTCTTTACTTTCTGTCCGACGCATGCGCAGTTACAAGCATCAACACAGTACAGTGTAACTGCGCATGCGTGGGACAGAAAGTACAGGCAGAACAGCTAGAAAGGAGCAGCCATCCATGATTAGTCTATGCTGTTTGAACAGTTCATGTTCCAGCCAACTGATCACTGTATCAGGTCAAGGAGGGTGTTATCTCGGATGACGAGTCAAAGAGCAGTACAGGAACTGAACACGTGCTGGACGGAATATGCTGTTGACTGTTGAATGCTACCAGATCATTGAGTATTACCAGTATACGTACTGCCATCACTTCAGAACTATACTATATGATACTAAACAACATTAATTAATTATGGGCCAGTAGCCATTTTGGACATACAAATGTATCTTTGTTATTTAGCAACTAAGAATTCCCAAACGTCTAAAGGTTCCAGATACTCTTATGGTAATTAATCCAGCTGGGATAAGTTTAGCCAAAAACTGTTGTGTGATTTCATATAAATAATTCAGCAAGGTTTCAGTGAAATGATCAACATTAAACACACAGATAGGGTTACGACGAAGCGTTTCCTCGGTGTTAATGTTTTGGAACCACTTTCAAGATTAAAAAGCATTACGTCGCAACTCCACACACGTGTACATGCAGCGGGATTCGATCGTTGAGGGATAGGAGCCCCGACCCTGACGTAATTTTAAATACGACGTGTTGAAAAAGAAGTTCAAAGAAGAGAAAGCAGGTTTGGACTCTGTGGGAAATAGTCATTACTCTCTGCAGAGATGGCTGGAGTAATTGGCACGGTGGTTCTTGCAAGGCTTTGGAGGTGGCGTGAAGACATGGCCCCGCGTTCATTGAATTTTATATGCACGTTTATGCAGTTAACACAACTAAGAATGCGTAGTTCGTTCCCAAATTGGGTTTAAACTTTGTTAAAGTTTAATTTAAACACATTCAGACATGTCCCCATACTTTCCTGCTGCAGTTAACACTCTCTATGCTGGAGGCAACGCAGATGCACAAATAAGCTGTATCCATGTCTAATATAGCAGTGAGAGGGTTAATTTAACACATTCCCAATATTCTTTCTTACTATAGCTTTCAGTACAAATGGATTCAATTCAAGGCTGGCTAAAAGATTGCAATAATTAAAGTAAGAAAACTTTCAAACCATGATCAAGAATATCGCTTGTCTATTGTTCTACTTGACTGTTCACACTATGCATAAAGTACAATATTATTGCAACCTTACTTGGTCTGTCAGTCTGTGCTAGCAGGTTTACTACATACGTTACTGTTATGCGTGTTGCAGGTTTCCTCTTGCCCAAAACTGACAAGCAACTGATAAGTGAAAGCATTTTGAAAGCTCTAAACCCCAATTAAAAAATACAAATTATGTGTGCATGCTTAGAGTTTTCAATTTTGTCAATAAAATACATTGTATTAGTACCATATAGCGGATGCACGTGTTTAGAATTTCGAAGAATATCATTTAAAACTAGGAATTCCGGTGATAGGCTAACGGAAGTCTATGCCTAAAAATCTAATACAACGTTACAAAGGATCGTATCCTTATATTTCTTTTTGATTCAGAGATGAATTATGTTGTTCAGCATGGTTCACGGATAATAAATCGTTAGGCAACGTTAGGTACGTAAAACAGACAACAATCATGCACATTTCCCCTACACGCTTATTACCAAAATCAGTAAACTGGGTGTCTATAAATAGAATTCGCTCCACTTGCAGCTGAATATTTTATGCGAGCTTCATTCATTTCACTAGACTGAATAATGTTGAGATAACATTCTATGCAAGATACAATACAATACAAAGAACACATCAAACTGTGATCATAGTATTATTAAATTCGTAGTTTAGTGCCACAAGATTCTTTCCCTTATATCATCACTGTCAGTTTAGGGCAGAAGGAAACCTGCAACATCCATAGCACTGGATGTGTCAATAAACCTGCAAGCACCAGCTGGTACCAACATACTAAAGGCCATTATTATTCACTTCAGTGTTCAATTTGGCACAATTAATCTTCTCCCTGCTGAATAAAATCAAAGTGTTCTATTTCTGCATGTGATCGCGCAAGTTAAGTCGCCTTCAGCAGGGAGAGGGTTAATAGAGCCATGATTGTATTCTATCAAACAGGCGAAGAAGGCAAACGATGACAGTCTATGGATATCAACAAAATAAAACAAAACCATTTTATTATCTCCAAAGCTTTTAATCTCCAAAGAAAGAAAACTGTGACTGTCATCAATTTTGAGACAATTCAAGCAAGAGGCAGCTGACCATGGCAAATAACAAGCTATTGCCAACTGGTAGCTAAGAAGGTGAACAACCGCGACACAGAGTAGTGTTCGACTAATTGCAAACTAGACACTGACAAGAAGGGTCTGTTCACTGGGTGTTCACACACTTCATGTATCATAAATCATAGAACAGAATATGTTCGCATATTATACTAAAAGTGTCAGTATAGTGAACTCTGGTAGAAAGTATTAAGAGCTAATTATCAAGACAAGGGAGCGATTTCATCCTCTTGAAAATACAAGAAAATAATACACAAGTATTTGAAGACCATCATTGAACAGAACCTTCCCACCAGAAAGTAAAGAAATAAAATATTGAAAAATATATGTAGGTATGTCTTCTTGTAATGTCTCATTATTATACTGTACATGTCGATCCACAGGACTTAATAATTATAATAAAATACTATGTCATATACATATAATCGATTAGTACCTCAATAGATATCAAACATACAATTTAATAATAATTATTTACTGTCGTGTGGTCTATCATTGTCAAATAAACCAGTATTATATGCATGTATCATTATTTATATATCACCATTACATGTACATTAAACAATGTAATATATAATTGTTGATAGCTTAGACAAAGGCATCACCGTTACTGTATACAATGTACTATTTTAAGATATATTTTTTTTATCTTATTAATTTCACAATATGTATCATCTATAATGTGTGAAACGTGGGAATGGAAAATATCCAATAATATCTAGAATTTAAATTCCTAAATATATAAAGTAATATAATTATTTTCCATGTAACATCACCAAGACATCTTATAGGAGCTTGTGGACCCAGATCTTTTAGATATATTTTTGATACAAAATAGCACAAATATTTAATTAATGTGGTGCGAGTGTATCCGGATACCACACTCTATCCACAGTATTTAAGAGATGTCACAGCATTACTGTGGCAGAAAAATGTAACAACTAATTGTTCCACAAAACTGACAAGCCACAAATGTTCATGAACCAAGGGAGATAACACCAAGGAATATGCATACTCAGAAGCTGAACTCGCTGGATTTACCAACTGATTAACCCTCTCCCTGCTGGATTAGGCACATACACAGCACTTTATGGCATTTCCGGTTGTAGCCTCAAGCAGGGAGAGGGTTAAATGAAAATACATCACCATGCAATATCTAAACATAAAAAGCATTTTAAAATATGCAAGTAATATACTGGATAGGTTCAAGAGCAACATGATGGGTTAAGATGGATATTACACGAGGGATTTAGATCAGGAAATTATTGTTTGGCGATTATGTTGCATTGACATTGGAAGAAATGGGCAAGATATGTGTCATTTCTTTTCCTCTATTTTTTTTTTATATCCTAAGATCTCTCAACGATATCCATCCTTGAAAACACAGGCCATTATGACTACACTAACCTCCATAATTACCCTGGGATCACTGCCTAAATAGAACTCCGACAATTCAGAGTTATCTCCGTCTATCTCCGGATACTCGCGTGAATAATACAAGAGCATGCATTGGTCGTTATTTTTTAGAGCATACATAAACCACACGTCTAGTCACTAGTGAACTCTGATTGGTATAATGTATGCATATATTCATCCTGACCTTTCCTCAGCGAAAACAAAGTTCTATACACCAATAGGCAGTGATCCCAGTGTATTTGACAGAGGTTAGTGTAGTCATAATGGCCTGGGTTTTCGAGGATGAATAATATCATGCAATAGAAAGTCACTTAAGTATATAATCTACCGTAGTACATATTTTAAATATATAACAAATTTCATCTCAGAATTTTAAATTTCAACAATTGTATAGGCCTGGGACAGAAAAAGTGGCATCTTTTGAAAATGACTGATATACATAATGCATACAATCATTTCAAGAGAAAAAATATCATGCAAAAACCCTTACAAGTAGATGTTTTCTATGTCATTTGACAATATGTAAGGAACTAGGCTTGAAATTAACCTGTTACAAAATTATTGGAATTATACAGGCGTTAACAACTTTGGAGTTCCTGTATGCATCCCTCGACCTGACATCTCGGCACCAACAGGAACCCTCGTTGTAAAACGCTGTCCATTCCGACAACTGCAAACACGATATTCAAGAAAAATTCAAAACCTCGGTAATATTTCTGTGCCATTCCAGAAAAGCTCACTGGACACAAAAATACACCCCAGCAAAGTTGTCAAGACAATGAGGGGTAAACATTTCCCATAACATAGTACATTGTTTTTGTAATATATATTTGTGTATGTTAATATAAGCACATGTATCAATTGTATTTATTTATTTTCCTGGAGGTGTCATATGGAAAATGGATCATAAATTGTTCGTCAACTCTTGAATATAAATGCCAAGAAAGTGAACAATCCTTGTATGTTTAAACAAATTATTATTAATTAAATATTGATAAATACTGTATCATCACTGTTAACCTGTCAAGATAGTTTGTTAATTGTTTATATGTAACAAAACATCATGGATACGACTTTCCAAAGATGAAAAAAAAGGTATGGAAAGAAGAAACATTTCAGAAAAGACATAACATTGTAATCCAACTATTAACTGTAAAAGTGGGGAAGAAAACAATAAGAAATGTCATTTTTGTTCAAACAATAGTAATTTCACAAACAATAATTATAAGCTGTCAAATGATCATGATAATTGACAACATTAATTATTTGCATTAAGATAAACAAAACAAAACAAGGTAAGTTGCCAAGAATACATTTAGAAAATATGTTTAGAATAGAATAGAAACATGACAATTACAGTAGTAAGAAAGGCTCCATTTTATTGATACTTTGAAATGGATTTTTTTTATGCAGACCTCAATCTTTTGGCAGATTTAGTTCACAAAGATGTTTCTGTTTACGAATCTTGTTTTGTAAAGCTTACTTCTTCAGTTACTATCAACAACTCTTGCGTTTACTATCTTGTGTTTACTATCAACAACTCTTGTGTTAATGGAGTAAAACGGTATTTGAACAATGACAATGTCCAAGAAAAACGAGACGATTACAGGTAGATCTACAATAGCATTGTAGCTTACATGAATGTCTTCTTAACCTTCCCCCTGCTGAATAAAATCAAAGTGTTCTATTTCTACATGTGATTGGGCAACATAAGTCACCTTCAGCAGGGAGAAGGTTAATCATTGTGATTAATTATAACTATCACAAAATTAAAACGTTTGATTTAATTGTAACTAACATTTTCCAGTACCGCATATTTTTTGTATTGGTTATTGAAGAATGTCCACATTAATACAATCATCTGTTCACAGTAGGAGTGAAATCCTGAGTGTTCTGCTAATGGAAACTCATAGTCACTATTGTACAGATAGCCTGCAAATTTGAAATTCACATTTCTGCAAGTGGTGCAAAAGGTTATCTCCCCTTTGATTGTTGGGGGTGTACGCCATTATCATGTAGTATTCCGAGAGGTACACACTCGCAGAGTGGTGTCAATTATCAGGGAACGCAAATTTTAGTCCTTTAGTCGATGATATTAACAAGATATGGAACCTAATATCACCGACAAATATTCCTTGGTAAAAAAAATTATCTAAGAAAATGGGCAGGCCCCGAGATTACAAAACTTTCCGAGTACGACTCCATACTCAACTCAGAATTATTTTCATAAAACGTCACGTGACGTCATAGCCTGAGTATGCTGTGTGAGTAGCGTTATGACATCACATGATGTTTTATGAACACAATTCTGAGTTGAGTATGGAGTCGTACTCAGAAAGGTTTCGTAATCTCGGGGCCAGGGGTAGAAAACAGGCCTGTCATGGATTGGATAGGCAGCGAGTGAGTAGTTATTACTTTTACATCTCAGCAGGGAATATTTCACACATACACAATGACGGATAGGCAAGGAAAAACGGTGAATCAGATTGTAGAAATCTGTATCATTAGAGGAGGTGAGGCATTGATAAAACGTAACATTTCTGCTACAGATGACCGTCTTTATAGGAAAAATGGTGTTCATCTTTCAGATAATGGCAATGATACAGTGCTCCCTCGATATAATGCCCTTCGATGCACCGCGGATTCGGATACAACGCAGGGTCCCAAATTATTATTTTTATCTCTCTTCAATTATATTCGTTGATATAACGCAGGTATTATAACGCGGGTGGTATGTCATGGACCCCAACTTCAGCGTTATATCGAGGGAGCACTGTATTTTCCTAAATAGTATCCACGAACCACTAGAAGTTATTTTGTCAGGTTTACCATGGAAGGAACAACGCTGGGAAGCTTAGTTTGGTGGGTGGCGGTGGTTTCTAACAACAGATCCTTTGTAACCCCACTCAAGATATTGATAGTAAAATTGAACATATTATTTTTAAAAAAAAGAAGAGTATCATTGTACCAAACAGGATAAAAATTACTTCTCTCAGAAACGGAACCTAGATATCAATTCAACCGTAGAATTTAAAATAACTCAATCAAAATACCGTTAGCACAATATGTACGGTACTCAAACACAACGTAAACACATAAAAAGTACTAAAACTGAGAGAAGATTCATCAAATTATTTAAAGTGTTATTTGGCACACTTAAGTATTCAGTAAAAAAATACATGGCTCTTAATATTCAAGTAAAAAATGTAACTTATTTTGGACCCAACAATTACTCAGACGTAAACGTAGACATAAAGGATCATGGTCTTCTCACTGACCATGCAGTTGTGTGTTGATGAACTTTACTTCAGTCAAAAAACCCTGGAAAGAAAAGAAAACAGAAAATGATACAATAAGGATGAACAAAATAACAAATTAAGGAGATTTTAATTATCTCCTCTTTTCATGAGTATACTTAGCCAGCCATCTATCTCTCATTGCATTATTCTCTTGTTCCAAGAGCTGATGACAAGGTAAATTTAATAGTAAATTTAAATTTAACTTTTTCAACAAGAGAATAATGCAATAAGAGATGGCTGGCTACGTTTACGAAAAGAAAAGATTATTGATTCAACTTTAATAAAAATATTAAAAAAATAATCATAGCATAATTGTAGTATGGCCGAAATGTCTTATCAATGTTGATCAAGAGTTATGCTGAATATTTTATGAAAAGAAAAGTAGTAATAAGCCTTACGCAAGCCGCGGGACTGGTCTTAGTGACGAGACATTCCACCACAGTAGACTCCATTGATCCTAAGTCTGGAACCCCGTCTCCTGCAAATAACACAAACACATCAGTGCCCGAGATCACGACACTTTTAGAATACACTTTCATGCTGAATCTCAGGAATTAATTCCCAGTCCGGCAATGAAGAGCCTCCCAAGAATAACTAACCCACGTCGGGTGCCATAGTAACAGAGGACTGTGCTGATCCTGGGATTCAAACCCGAGGATTGTTGGATTATGAGTCCAATGCTCTATCGAATGAGCCAAAGGGGTAATAAACTGGCTGGTCGAGACCAGTAGGAGCATCGTATACCACACGGCTATACTATGGTGTTGTACGTGGCACGGTGGAGGGAGTACGTACCGGCGATGGAGAAGGGCACGGCCAGGGGGCGGAGCTGCCAGAATCTGGAGTTAATGATGCAGGTCTCGCTCCACGTAAGACTCTCGATGTTCCCGTAGTCGATGAAAAATACTTTGAGCTTTTCTGTCCGCTGGAGACTGGCCTTCACAATCCACCCTCTGAGGGGGACAAAGGTTTTATATATCAGTAACAGGGATCAAAATTAACACTAGCCCAGGCCATTTCTCCCAATACAAAAGGTATCCTAGGGACTAGCAGAAATTTATAACATTTGTTGTTTGTATCATTATTCCGTCTAGTAAGTTTTAAAGTTGGTTTCTATTATTAACAACCTACCGTTAGTTGATAAATATCTACAATACATAACTAACATTACTTTACTTTATGGTCAATATGATACTTTACCCTCACTACTTTATCCACAATATAATTCATGTAATATTAAATCAATTTCAATATTTCTGCACCATATAATGACATGGTGTATCTGAACACTGACCTATGCCATTCCCCTTCGTAGAGCGCTGCGCATCGCCCCAGTCCCTTGGTATGTGCCAGATGGTTGTCAGAGTTCTGTAGGTCCTTTACCAGCTGCCGCAGTGCGTTCAGGTTCTCTTTCTGTAATAATAACATTATAATAATAATTAATAACAAATAATAACATTATTATTATAATTAATAAAAAATAATAACATTATAATAATAATTAATAAAAAATAATAACAACAAATCAGGCATGGCAACGGACAATAATTGTGATTTTGGTGTTAAACAAGCCCAGGAGTTAGGGAACGCAGGCCTCAGACCATCACAGGGGAGAACCGCATGAGGGTAACTGCAGTTAGCCGCATCTAATATGGCGTAGGGGCTCAAATTGACAGTTCTGTCGATGTATGTTTTCATGTTTAACAAGTATTTTTTACATGTCCATTTACGGAACCTGCAAGATATTTATAAACTATGCGTTTTTGAATCGTACTAAAAAAGCATTTTGGAATGAGATATCGAGCATTGAAAATTGCGTGTGATCCACATGAAAGCAATTTGTCAATCCTGCCAAAATAGGAGAAAAGATTATTTTTTTTAAATGTCCTACTTTACCCTTTTTGTGACCCTCGACCCCTCACACTGACCTCGTTAACGATCTGACCCCAGAAGAAGTTCTCTTCCTCGGCGGAGGTGATCATGACCTTGATACGGCTGCCCACCTCCACCACGTTGCGCTGGACGTGGATCTTGCTGAGGATGTGGCAGTACAGCTCCATCACGTCGTAGTCGTTCCGCGACGACTCGGAAGACGCCTTCGTGTCCGAGATCTCGGCGATCTCGTTCTCCTGGTCGCACATCCCTTCCAGGATCTGCAGACGGTTCATGGCCTTCGGACCCGTGGGCACTTCGGCTTTAGCCTGCTGCCTCAAGATAAACTTCTCACGGTTTTCCGGCAGATCCCGCGGGATGTCGAGCAACAGAACCTTGCCCATGTACATGGTTTGATTCATGTCTTTTATTGCTTTCTCTACCATTGACATGCTGGAAACCCAGATGTGAGCCTTGGTGCTGGGAAACAAACAAACCAAAATTAATCTTCCTGGCACAGAATTATCTTTCGACCCATCAAAGATCCACCACCCAATAAGTGATGTAATTTCAGAATTTTGTAGTAACATTTTGTAAATCGATGAAAAATCAAGATAAAAATGTAACTTTGCGTGCAACTGAATTAAGACTTGGAACATTTTACTATTAGGAAAACACGGTGAAAAATATGTTATCCAAAATATGCCGAGATTCTAGCGATTTGATTGGTTGAGAGGTGTCCCGTGAAAAATGTTACTCCAAGTTTTGACGCTGGGAAAAGTTGTGACCTCATGAGACATAAATGATTGTGACATCGTTGCAAACACCCTTGATATGCATGTTAAAAAGACATTTTGGCATGAAGACCAAGAAATGCTGCGTTAAAAGTGTACAACTATTACGATTGGGGATAAATTTGTTACCAGCTTGATTTCCGGGGCATACAGGTTCTTACAAACTGAAATTTCTTTCAGCTTGTAAAAACATGCATAACCTGGAAATCACGCTGATAACTTATAATATCTGTGAAATATTTTAGTAAGACAGGCATGACAGCAGACAATTGCTATTTCAGCAGAAAACAGGCCACAAGTCTGGGACTGCAGGCCCTAAGCCACGTCCTGGAGAAATACATCAACCCATGGACTGAATCAGCGGATTTCCACACATCCACAGAAAATGTCCATGCTTGCAATTATAAGTTGATATTTGCCAGTCTAATTATAGATAATAAAGTACTGAAGCATACAGGCAACCGTAAATAATAATGTTCCGATTTTTTCCCCAATCCCAATCATTTCCCAATCCGGGTCAGAGGTGTACTCACCATTTCACAACTGGGAAGACGTTGACCTCGAGAACGTTGTAGTGGTAAAACAGACTGTACAGTTCCCGCTGAAAATTTAAATACAATTTTATATGAAATTTCATAATACTCATTATATAGCAATTCGAGATTAATCGATTTGCGTCAATATTAAATGCTCCACCCTTGCCATTAACCCTCTCCATGCTGGAGGCAACCAGAGATGCCCTAAAGAGCTGTGCATGTGCTTAATCCAACAGGGCGAGAGTTAAGTCAGTCGTTAAAAAATATCTGCATATACAGAACATCATCTGAAATAAGATTAAAGTATAAGAACATTAAGATTATTAACCCTCTCCCTGCTGAAGGCGAGTTAACTTGCCCGATCATATGCAGAAACAGAACACTTTGATTTTATTCAGCAGGGAGAAGGTTAAAGGTCTTCACTAAAACTGACAACATTCATGAAAATATGATTATCTGATTTCATTACAAGAATTCCACTCACAGCAGTTGTCTCCCTTGGGAAGTTGGCTAGGAATATCGCTGCAGGCTGCTTGTCATCCAACATCGTTTCGGGAGCGATAACTTCTACTGTCCGCGAAGCTTCCAACATAGGCATGGTGTCCTCCAGTTCCGGCATGTCGTCATCCATGTGTATGGCCTTTGGAGCCGAATTCCGTCCGTTCTCAAATGGTCGAGGGTAGGGTTGTGAACGAGGCGATATTTGTGAATGAGGCGATATTTGTGAATGAGGTGATATTTGTGAATGGGGCGAGGGCTTTGATTGAGGCGGCATCTGAGATGGACGCGACGACAAGGATGTCAACGTGGACTTGAGTTGGTGCAGGGGCGTCGACGTCACCATCTTCTTGCCGGTGTGGTCGATACAGATGCTGAGCTCCGTCATCCGTTCCGTGAGATTGACGTTGGAGCCGCTGCTAGAAGCGGAACTTTCCTCATTCCGCAGTGACATCTGTGGAGATGGTCCAAGAATACCTGGCAATAAAAATATTGAAAACTTGAAGAGTCCTAAAATTTGGGGTACACAGCCAACATCAGTGCTTAAAATGTGCGGTATTGAAAAGAGTTAATTAACTCTCTCTATGCTGTAGGCAACTGACAAGCCCTAAAGAGTTGTGTCAGTGTCTGATCCAGCAGGGAGAGGGTGAAGCTAATGTCACTGTATATCACTGGCAACCGTCATCAAGAAGATGTTTGTAAAAAAATATTTAAACAATATGGAGCAAATGCAAAAGCCAAAGACACCCCAATGGATATTTATGGCGTGATACCCTTACGATATGGTTCCAGGGATGTACTCAGAGAGCACAGAGATATCTAGTACATAATATACAGATTTATTAACAAGAAAATAAATATATGACATTAAGTACATATATACAGTAGACCTTGCATATAATGGACTCATTGCGACCGGCTATTTCTGTCCGTTATACGCATATGCCGTAATTAGCGTTAGACAGGACCTGGGACTTCAGATTCAGTCCGTTATATACGAGGTCCAGTTTATCCGAAGCCGGTATATCCGAGGTCTACTGTACAATAATGGTGAAGTACGGTAACCCCTAGGTACAGGGTAGGCATTACCTAGTGAACGAGATAGCTCAAATGGATCTCCCTGATGTACGGTACTGTAGGGTTAAGTATTTATACACAAATATATATTGCAATGTCTAATTGGACAAAATAAGATTGTTTAAGGCTTTGTATAAGAGAGTATTAAGCTTGGATATAAACCACAATTTAGTAATTAACATAACAATGCATGTAGTCGAAAAGTCTTAATTTAGATATGTTGGATTGGCTGGCCTCCCTATTGCTATAATGGGATAGCCCAATGAGCTTGGTATTAAATAAAGTCATTGTTTAATGGTTGGGAACTCTTGCATTGGAGTGAGAACCTATCAGTCAGCTGTGCATTTAATAAAATAAATACACTGTAGCAATGTTGTGTCAGGAGATTATTGAAGATGCCATCTTAATCCATGAAGAACTATTGCCTTAATTTCTTAGTCAAATATATTTTTGTATTTATAAATAATACTAGAGGGACTTGTGCAAATGGTATGTTTAAAATACATATTACTTTGAAATATCGTCCGATACTTAGTTTTCGAACAACATACTAGTAGGTTTCCGAACAGCCATTTTGTTTGTGATTTCTCGCGATATAAATAGAGATCTGATATCATCAAGGGTTCAAAGTTGACAAGTTGGCTTATTTTCATTAGTCCTACAAATATTCTTTGGATAAAACTCCCATGCGTATGTATGACACCTAAATGTTGTAATTTTATGTAATTTTACCTGTGTCAAGTCACCAATAACACACAAACGAAACGTTCAGTACTCACGGGGAATGGTCGTCTGCTTTGTTGATTATTAATACTAGCACGCAATCTTACCAAAAGGAAGCAACTCTTGGCAACATTAAAAAAAAATGACAACAGTTGTTCGTAAACTAACAAGTTTTGTTGGGGGCTAGAGGATGTTGACGCCCTATCTAATTATCACCAGTTAATATTTGGTGATATAATGTATATAAAATGTATAAAGTTTTGTAGACAAATAATATGATAAGCTAT
>JAUTBZ010122798.1:0-15784 GCA_032361785.1 Lepetodrilus galriftensis
CCGTAAGATTGTGTATTGTATGGCGGATGCAAATCTAACCTTCATTTATCTAGATGATGGACGATGTGAGATAGGAGATTTCCCGATTAGTCATAGTGAGGTGATGCTGCATGGTTTTGGTTTGATAAGAAGCCATAGAAAGTACATCGTCAATTCTAGTAAAATAGAGAAACTAATAATTTCTAATAGCAATAGCAGAAAACTAAAAATGATTAATTATGATGAGAATTTGCCGATAGCGAGAAGAAGATGGAAAATAGTGAATCAACACATAAAAAAATAATCTTTCATCGACCCCATATTGAAGCATATTGAAGAGGATTTCCAAAAGCCAAAATAATAGAAAGTTTATGAGGTCAGGCTTTTCTCCAATCCGTATTCAGAAAAGACCTGCGCAGTTAAGTCCCATTTTTCGCAAGCCAATTATAATATTAAAAATTAACACTACATATAAATCACTTGAAACCAATTAGTTTGTAAGCCGTTGTAGAAGTTCGTAACTATACATTAAAAATAATACCATTCGTAAATTAAAACAACCACTCATGATTTTTTAACCTCAATACTTCGACCAAATACTTACTTTTGCCGTTCACTCTCCCCAAAGAGTGATAACTAATTTCCCATTCCTTAAACCGATTTCAATTGGAGTTACTCTTTTTTGTAAGAGGACTTCCTTGTATCCGTCGGTCATTTCTTAGGATTTTATCTACTGGTACATACAATACAACACATTATAAAACCAACAGATTAAAACCTTGAACATGAAACACCCTTATCTACTTTTTAAGTCTAGAATTCCTACGCTAATACTAGTGTTCTTTGGGATGATAGTCTCTTATACGAGTACTGCTCAATTATCTGAACACTTCGTCACCACATGGAAGACCGATAATTCTGGCACATCCAGTAATACATCCATCACAATACCTACCCATTCTGGTGCAACCTATCTATACGATGTAGATTGGAATAATGATGGTATTTTTGAACAGGCTGGAATTACTGGCAATGTGACCCATGATTTTGGGACTGCAGGTACTTATACTATTCGTATTCGTGGGGATTTTCCTAGGATTTACTTCTATTCTAGTGGAGACAAAAAGAAAATACTTTCCGTCGATCAATGGGGGAGTCAGGTATGGACTTCTATGGAAAAAGCATTTTTTCGGTGTGAGAATCTTACTGGAGCAGCAACTGATTCTCCAATTCTCTCAAGTGTGGAAAATATGAATTTTATGTTTTATAATACAAAATTCAATCAATCTGTAAATGATTGGAATGTAAATAAGATAAACAATATGCAAGGTGTATTTGAAGCAAATAAAGAATTCAATCAACCGATATCTAATTGGGATGTAAGTAAGGTAACTAATATAAGTTCCTTATTTAATGGAGCATCCGCCTTCGATCAGCCCTTAAAAGGATGGAAAGATAAATTAATGTTAGTAACAACGATGGAAAATATGTTTAGAGGAGCCACATCTTTCAATCAAGATATAGGTGGCTGGAATGTGAGTTCCGTAACGGATATGGGAGGAATGTTTAGAGGAGCCACATCTTTCAACCAAAATATAGGAGGCTGGAATGTGAGTAAAGTAAAAGATATGGGTTATATGTTTGATAATGCCACATCTTTCAACCAAGACATAGGAAATTGGAATGTAAGTTCCGTGACGGATATGTATGACATGTTTTATGAGGCATCAGTCTTTAATAAAGACATAAGTAATTGGAATGTAAGTTCCGTGACGAATATGGGAGGAATGTTTAGTGGAGCCACATCTTTCAATCAAGATATAGGTGGCTGGAATGTGAAAAAAGTAAAAGATATGGGTTATATGTTTAATAATGCCACATCTTTCAACCAAGACATCGGAAATTGGAATGTAAGTTCCGTGACGGATATGTATGACATGTTTTATAAGGCATCAGTCTTTAATAAAGACATAAGAAATTGGAATGTAAGTTCCGTGACGGATATGGGATATATGTTTGATAAAGCCAGTGCTTTCAATCAACCGCTAGATAGCTGGAATGTAAGTTCCGTGACGAATATGAGATATATGTTTAATTCTGCTAGTGACTTCAATAAACCGCTAGAAAGCTGGGATGTAAGTTCCGTGACGAATATGAGTAGAATGTTTAATAATGCCACATCTTTCAATCAGTCTCTAAATAACTGGAAGTTAGTTGGACTTGGGAATAATGATGGTGGTCCTTATGCAGTACCAGGACCGCAAGTTACCGGGTTAGAAGGAATGCTTAACAATACAGCTCTTTCTGTCGAAAACTACGACAACACACTCATAGGCTGGCATGACCAAGTAGGCTAGGAAGGAGCTCCAATTAAGAGTCTAGTTCTTGGAGCAGCAGGACTCCATTTCTGTAATGCGCAAACACACCATGAAGATTTAATTGAAAGCCTTGATTGGACAATTTCGGATGCTAGTATAGATAATAATTGTGAACCAACCAATCCATTTATCACCACCTGGAATACAGAAAACCTTAGCGATGGCTCATCCAATAATTCATACATCACCATCCCTACTCTTTCTGGTGTAACCTATTTCTATGATGTAGATTGGACTAATGACGGTATTTTTGATGATTTCGGAGTGACTGGGAATGCCACACATGATTATGGTGTAGCAGGAACTTACGCAGTAGCAATTCGGGGAACTTTCCCAAGTATCTACTTTAATAATTCAGGAGATAGAATGAAGATCATAGATGTCAACCATTGGGGAGCTATTGAGTGGTCTAATATGTCTAAAGCGTTCTCTGGTGCGGAAAATTTAACTTCTTCTGCTACAGATGCACCAAATCTTACTGACGTCACGAATATGGCTCATATGTTTTTTAAAGCTTATAAGTTTAACACTGATATCAGTGCTTGGGACGTATCTAATGTAACCAACATGGAGTATATGTTTTCGCAAGCTTTAGTATTCAATCAGCCACTTGCTAATGATCCAGGTGACGATACAAAGAATTGGGATGTAAGCAATGTGACTAATATGCAGGGTATGTTTGGTAGTGCAAAGGAATTCAATCAGTCACTTGATACTTGGAATGTAAATAAAGTGACACAGATGGGTAGTATGTTTGCGGAAGCAGAAAAATTCAATCAGTCACTTGATACTTGGAATGTTAGCATTTTAAAGAATATGCAGTATATGTTTAAAGGTGCAACAGTTTTTGATCAATCTTTAGCATCTTGGAAGCTGGAAGGTTTGGAAATCACTGGTACGAATCCTGAGATTCAACCTTTAGAAGGGATGTTAAACAACTCTGGTCTATCCGTTGAAAATTACGACGCTACTTTGATTGGATGGGCAGAACATGATGGATGGGATATACCCATAAATTTAAAACTTGGTGCTGTAGGCCTTCATTATTGTGCAGGTACGAATGCTCGGGCAACCTTGACAGATGATAATACTTGGGATGTTATTGATGATGTGTCAGATGTACCAATTATAAATATAGAAGAACAACAAACTATTTCAGTTAGTGCTGCTAACCCATTTGACCTGACGAGCCTTGAACCAGAAAATCAAAATGGTGGAATATGGAAGAAAGGCGAAGAAATTATTTCAGAACTAGTGTCTATCTCTAACGAAGAAGTTTATTCCTATACTTATACAGAAAATAACTGTTCTGCTACTGTTCAAGTGACTTTCACAGTAGTACCAGATTGCACCACCCTAACAAATCCAACAAACGAAGCTACTGAAGTTAGTCTAAATGAAGCACTCACTTGGCCAGCTGTTGATGACGCAACGGGTTATAAGCTTTATGTAGGTACAACTATGGGAGGGACAGAGATTGCCAATGGAACTGATGTGGGAAATGTTAGTACTTACGGTGATTTTGTCTTTGATCCCAATACAACCATTTTCGTTACAGTAGTGCCATATAACGACCAAGGCGACGCAGTTGGATGTACAGAGATAAGCTTTGTAACAACAAGTGAATTCCAAATTGCAACAGATGCATTAAATCAGACTATAGAATGTGGTGAAACAAATATAGCAGAATTAAACGCATGGCTTGTAAATAATGGAGGAGCAACAGTGACAGGAGGATGTACCGGTATTACTTGGTCTAATGATTTTGTAGAACTAAGTGATGAATGTGGAGAAACAGGAGAAGCTACTGTTGAATTTACCGCAACGGATGGTTGTGGTAAGACGGTTACAACTTCGGCTACTTTTAAAGTAGAGGATACAGCAGCACCAACATTTAACCTTGAGAATACAAATGCCAATCAAGAATGTACTGCTATAGACGCAAAATTCTTGGCAGGTAACTTAACAGATGAAACCGAGATTGCTGCTTATAAAGCATCGATGACAGCTTCTCATGCCGCTACTTATGGGGTTGATGCAAGTGATAATTGTACTGACAATCCAATCACTGTTTTGGATTATGATCACATGGTTGTTGATATCAAAGAAAAGGTTGATTGTCCAATTGTAGCAGTGGTTACAATACCCGTTACGGTGGTAGATGATTGTGGCAATGTGTCAGAATCGAAAGATATATTTTTGACATATAAAGATAATGTTGCCCCTACTTGGACAACCACAGAAAATGCGTTAAATAGGACTCTGGCTTGTGATGATGTAGCTGGAATTATAGCTGCTAAAGCATTAGCTCCTGAAGCGACAGATGCTTGTAGCGCAGATGTTGTACTAACTGCAATACTAGGAGATTTTGTTCCATTTAGTACGACTTGTACACAAACAGGAACAATTACAAATACATGGACAGCCAAAGATGCTTGTGGAAATGAAAACACCATTTTTACGCAAGTGATAACAATACAAGATACTCCACCAACAATAGAGCTTCAACCTCATACTATCATAGTAGATTGCCCTTCAGATTTAGATTTGACTACATGGTTAGAAGCACATGGAGGAGCGACAGCGACGGATGCATGTGGAGATATTGCTTGGTCAAATGACTTCACAGCTTTGGATGCAGATCATAGTACAGAAGTGATCTTTACAGTCACAGATGCATGTGAGAATGCGACTACAACTACTGCAATAATTACGCAAACGCCTCCACCCACTACACAATTAAACTGCGTCGTAAACCATCAATTTGCCTTTGATGAAAATTGTCAAGTGGTGATTACTGCTGCGGATATTTTAACAGGGGCGTATGGGTGTATAGAGGATTATACAGTGGATATACTTTCAATTACTAGTGATGGTCCACAAAACCCAATAGGTTCGCCTCTTGGAAATGTAGCTGATTATAGTTTTGTGGGTAAGACTTGGAAGGTAAGAGTCACTTCTAATTTAAATCCAACTAATTATTGTACAGCCGAATTTAATACTTTTGTTGATGGAATAGCACCAACAATTAACTGTGGAGCACCGTTACCAATCACAGGTATTTCGGGAGAAATCACGCCTTCAGATCCGATTTGGACTAGACCATTTGTGAATGGTGCTGGAGTCTGTAACCCTTCTACTCCTGGTACTGACGTTAGCTATGATACACAAACATTCTCGATTAGTCAAGAAGATACTTATACTTTCTCAATGCCAAGTATTGTGGGTCCTGATTTTTTTGCAGCGTTGTACGAAGGAGATTTTGATTCTGAACAACCTTGCTTGAATCTTCTTGCGACAAATGATGATACGAATGGTAGTGAGCCAGAGATTACGATGACATTGACTTTGGTTCCTGGTGAATATACATTGGTGACAACTACTTTTGCGCCAGATAATACTGCTGGGCCGTACAGTTATAATTTAAGTAGTTTGAATGGTGGTCAACTACAATCTAAGCCAGGTGAGCTATTTATTACTTGCTTGGATGATTTAAATGAATTGACCTTGCCGACAGCTTTGGATAATTGTGACCCAGAGCCTTTTGTGAATATGATTTCTCAAGCTTGGTTGGACACAGATATGTGTGACAACGGCCAAAAAGTTTTACAAAGAACTTGGAGAGCAACGGATCATGCAGGCAAAAAATCGGGTGTCTGCACACAGACGATATACATCACGATGCCTACGACGATTACCTTCCCAGAAGATATTACTTGGACTTGTGATCAGTTTGCGGACTATCCAGGAGAAGGAATTGATTATGTAGGGGGGATATTAGAAGCAGTAGCTTTAAATAGTAATATCTCTGATTGGGATACTGGTGATGTCCAAGATGATATTGATGTCAATCCAGCTACACCTGAAATTGATTTAACGAATACAGGTTCTGGTGTGCCTTCTCCAGTAGGGGACAATGCAGCTGGTAATGCTTGTAATTTTAATATTGAACATACCGATCAAACCTTCCCACATTGTGGTGGTGCTCCGGGTGTATTAAAAATACATAGACTTTGGACGATTACGAATATGTGTACTGGTGACATTACGACTCACACTCAATTGATAGTGGTGGCTGATTTGGATGCTCCAGTATTGGACTTCACTAACTTAGCTGCTTTCGCAATAGCGGATGATGGTAAAGTTACATTGACTGTTAGTGCAAATGGAACTTATCCAAATACTTGTAACTCAACTAGCTTTATTCCTACTCCAGGATTCTCTGATAATTGTTCTGGTTTAGATATGACTACAATGTCAATTACTTCACCTGCTGGAGTATTGACAGGAATGACTGCAAATGGTGGGTACATTCCTAGTCCTGGTTTAGCGATTGGTGTTTATACAAATGGATTGACTTATCAGATTACAGATAATTGTGGTAATACTGCAGAAGTGCAAGTCACCTTAATCGTTCAAGATGATGTGACTCCTACAATGAGCTGTGATAAACACACTACTGTTACTATAAAGAATACAGGAGTTGGTACTCTTCAAGCTGCAAGTCCTAATGATGGCAGTTTTGACAACTGTGGAATCATTGATTTTAAGATTAAAAGAATTGATAATTTTCCATGTGATGCTACTGATGAGGAATATGGAGAATTTGTTACGTTCTGTTGTGACGATGTTAATGCTACACACAAAGTATATGTTCAAGCTACGGATGTATATGGTAACACGAGTTTTTGCGAAGTAGAAGTTACAATTCAACATGATAAAGACAATCCAGGATGTACTGCTCCAGATAACGTATCCGTTTCTTGTAATCAATTTGATATTGATAACTTACAGAATTATGGCATGCCGGAAACTAATTTGGCTTGCCCAGAATTTATCTTACCGACAGATACTATTATTGACCTGACCTGTCGTGCTGGAACAGTTATTAGAAAATGGAAAGTGATAGGCGTTAGTGGAGTTGACAACGGAACGTGTGAGCAGACAATTACGGTGAATTATGTACAGAATTATTCTGTTCAGTTCCCGAATGATTTGACGATAGAATCTTGTGGTGTTGGAGAGAATTCTAGTACAGCTGTGGTATTACCAATATTCACAGATAATGATTGTGAACAAGCTTCCTATTCCATATCAGATGAGATTATTCAATCAGATGGTCAAGGATGTAGTAAGATTCTTCGTACTTATGAGATTTATGATGATTGTGATGCAAGTTCAAATAACTATCCTGCTTTATTTATTGAGAACCCTGAAGATGATTCTAATGGACC
Organism: Lepetodrilus galriftensis; assembly: GCA_032361785.1. Lineage (NCBI taxonomy): Eukaryota > Metazoa > Mollusca > Gastropoda > Lepetellida > Lepetodrilidae > Lepetodrilus > Lepetodrilus galriftensis. Next base: position 7,592 of record JAUTBZ010122798.1, read on the forward strand.
AACTGTTACAGCTAATTTAGATAATCATGGACGTTTCAAATACACGCAAGTGATAACTGTTACAGATATAATTGAACCAGAAATAGAGGTCATAGAATTGAATGAGACCGCTGGAGTTTATTGCGTGGGAGTAAATTGTGACACAACAGTAGTATTGAAAGTGAACGGAAAAGATGTTTGTGCTGGCATAAATGTTGGCTTTAGTTATGTGCTTTATTTGGATAATAATGACCCCGTGTATAGCGGTAATGTCGGAGCTCCATTAATTGAAATAACGAAAGACGAAGTGAATGCTTCAGCTTCCGCACAAATTTCATTGGAAGATATGACAGTAGGAGGTCCTTATACCATAAAGTGGACGACTAGAGACCATTGTGGAAATGAAGCTTTTGTCGAATATGAGTTTTCTGTAAAGGATTGTAAGAAGCCTACTATTTCAGTGACGACGAATGCTACTGTTAATCTGATGGATGATGGTCAAGGTGGTGGAATGATTGAAGTATTCCCTGGAAATCCAGCTAACTGTTATCAGGCTGGTCCTGATGAGCCTAAAATTTGTGCTTGGAATCCTAACGTAGGTGATAACTGTACAGCAGATAAAGATCTTGAAATCCACGTTCAGAAGTATTTTGATCAGGGAGAACCAGGATCTAGTGTCACTTATGATTGCAATGATCTAAAGAACCTCGATGCTAATGGGTTGGATAGTGTTAAACTTTGGGTAAAAGATGAAGCTGATAACTCAGATTTTATAGTTGTTTATGTGAACGTTCAGGATAATGGAGGATTCTGTCCATCACAAATTTCAGCCCCAATAGAAGGAGCCATCACCATGAATAACGACCCAGGCACAGGAGTGCAAGATGTAGCCGTTACGATAGCTTACGCAAATGGAAATGGTCCTTCTGCTACAGTCTTTACTTCATTTGATGGTGCCTATGGTATCTCTGGTCTTCCATTGGATACGAACTTTACAGTGACCCCTACACACGACGTGAATGCAAAGAACGGTGTCAGTGTGATTGACTTGTTATATATCTATCAAGCCATTTTGAATGGAGGCATTAATTTGACTGAATATCAAAAGCTTGCGGCTGACGTAAATAACGATGGTTCGATACAACCTTCTGACCTTATCCTTATTCGCGATTTGATTCTCGGTAAGATTACCTCTTTCCCGAATGTCCCTTCTTGGAGATTTTATGAGGCAAATTGTACCGTGTCTAATACGAATGATTGTGCCGTGATTGATATTGTTAGTCTGCCACAAAGTGGAATGACAGAAGCAGATTTTATAGCTATCAAAATGGGTGATGTGAGTGGAGACGCTTCCGCAAATATGTACTCAACTACAGACGATCGTACATTCGGAGAATTGATTCTGAATACTACAGATAGATACTTAACCGCTGGGGAAGAATTTGAGATTACCCTAGAAGCAAATCGAAAGGATATTGCTGGGTATCAATTTACATTGAACCTCGGAAGCCTCGAATTTGTCGATGTGAAAGGAAGTCAAGTGAGTATTCAAAATAACTTTGGCTTGCACTTAGAAAGACAATCCATCACAACCTCTTGGACCGGTAAAGACTTTGATACAGAGGTATTTACCATCACGGTCCGTGCTAGAGAAGGAGGACGATTGAGTGATGCCTTACACATCAATGGAGCGATTACGCCAAGTATGGCATTCGATATTGATAATGAAAAGCAGGCTATCAAGCTAGCTTTCGACGGAAAAGTACGGGACCAGTTCACACTTTTCCAAAACGAACCGAACCCGTTCAGTGAGGAAACAACAATAGAATTCTATCTACCAAAATCCTCCACTGCAACAATGACTATTTTTGATGCCAGCGGCAGAACACTAATCTCCCTTCAAGGTGATTATGCTAAAGGCTTGAATCAAGTATCCATCTCCAAGAGCCAATTAAATGCTATCGGAGTACTATACTATAAATTAGAAACTGAGATGAATACTGCCATCAAAAAGATGATTATAATTGAATAGTTTTGTTGGTAAAAACTGAATCATTAAAGAAGCTGCTGCCCTTGGGTAGTGGCTTTTTTTTGTGCAAGATTGAAATGATTATAGATTATAACTCCTGTTAATAATAACAGATTTGCCGTTTATAAAGCATAAATAACCGTTCATGCTTTTTATTGGCTATGTCTTAAAATAAAAATATAAATTTGTGGTTGGTTTTCAATTTGATATTGAAGACTTGATGTTTCCGTTATTGGGATGCCTCATAGTAGGTTTTGTCACACATTAAATATTAAACATGATGAAAAAAATAAAATTAGCAATTATAGCTTCTCTAGTGTTATTGCTTTGGAGTGTTATTCCTCCTCCAAGAACAGTAATAAAGGGAAATAAGACGATTAATAGTAATTTGGTCTTAAAAGATGGAATGATTAGTCCAGGAAACTCACCTGGTAAAGTAACTGTGGATGGTGACTTAACACTTGGTAGTAGTGCTACTTACAAGTGTGAGTTAAAAGACTTGACCGGAGCTGGAACAGGTCATGATCAAATAGATGCTACTGGTAATATTAGCCTAGATGGAACTTTGGATATTGTCCTAGACAGCTATACTCCAAATGATGCCGACAAATTTGAAATCATGAAATATGGTGGTACGGTAAGCGGTACATTCAGTTTAATTGCTGGATTGCCTGCTGGCTGGCAAATAGATTATGGTGTTGATGAGCCAACGAAAGTAACTATTTATGGGCCTGCTAGTCCACTTCCTGTTGAATTGGTAAATTTTACAGCCACAAGACAAAACAAATCAATTGACCTAACATGGCAAACAGCATCGGAGCAAAGTAGTGATTATTTTGATGTTGAATATAGTAGCAACGCTAAGAACTTTTCCAAGTTAAGACGAATTAAAGCCAAAGGAAGTAGTACAATCATTCAGAGTTATTCTTTAACCCATGAATATCCTAGTGTCGGTACAAATTATTACCGTTTAAAGCAAGTAGATTTTGATGGAAAATATACCTATTCAAGAATAGCTTCTGTCAAATTTGATGAAGCCAATATTACCTTTTACCCAAACCCAGCAACTGAAACTATTACCTTCTCCCAACCTTGTGAAAGCATAGTAATATATGACCTTTCAGGTCGGGAAGTCCTACGAGCAGAGAATGTAGAATCTGTTTTAGACTTATCCGAATTATATACAGGTGTTTATATGATAGAAGTGAATCATGGAGAAATCAAGCAAAATTTAGTAATTGGAAAGTAAACCAATTCATTCTCTAAAATTCTAACCACCTCTTTAAATTTAAAACGCAGTAAAATGAAACATCTAACAAAACTAATAACACTCTTGGTCATCTTTGCCATAAGCACCACTCATGCCCAAGACAATACTTTCAACGGTACAACAGATGCAAATTGGGATAATGTCACGAATTGGTCAACAGGTAAAGTGCCGCCAACATCAATAATTCAAAAAATCACTATTGCTGCCAATTGTGATGTACCCGCATCAAATAGCACCGATTATACATTTATGGAAGGCAGTACATTTCAAATCATTGCGGGTATTACTTTCACTAATAACGGTACTGGCACATGGACCATGGAAGGAACATTTGACAAAGTAGGAACTTATAAAGGTGACTTAGTGATTAACGGTTTAATAGAACCTGGGGATAATGTTTCAAGTTGGACTTGTGGTGATCCTGTTATATATGGGGGGCAATCCTATACCACAATTCAGGTTGGCAATCAATGCTGGATGGCGGAGAACTTGAATATCGGCACAATGATACCTAGCAATAGTGTCGCTGACAACCAAACCAACAACAACGAAATAGAAAAATACTGCTATGACAATAATACAGCCAACTGCGACACCTATGGTGGACTGTACCAATGGAATGAAATGATGCAATATGTGACAATAGAAAGTACACAGGGTATATGTCCTAGTGGGTGGCATATTCCTTCAGATGTTGAATGGACAACTTTAACTACTGAGCTAGGTGGGCCAAACTCAAATGAAGGTAGTAAGATGGCGGGAAATGCTGCTTTGTGGGTTGATGGAAATTTAGAAAACGACTCTGAATTTAACACTAGTGGCCTAGTGGTTCTACCAGTAGGCCTCCGCAAGACCAATGGTTCGTTCTACGCTCAGAGTGACGGCACGTTACTGTGGTCTTCCAGTGAGAGTGGCTCCAATGGATGGTATCGGGACTTGTACTACAAGGTCACGGACGTGGACCGGATCGACGCCAGTAAGGCTTACGGCTTCAGTGTTCGTTGTGTAAGGGATTGATAATTTAGTTATTTGACTTGCTGTCCTGTAGGGTAGTAAGTTTTAATTCCGCCGAAAGCAGATATTTTTATTTTAGCATGCGGTTAATTAATTAGGAATTGCTGCTCTTGCTTGATTAGGACATATAATGATTGTCATAGCAAGAAAAAAAGAAAATTTTATGGAGCCAAGAACCAACCACAAAATCCTCGATTCTTCGATTCCTCCATAGAATTATAAACTAAGTTGAAATATCTTGCCAATCAGGACAGACGGACAGTCAAAATATCATTCATGGAATCCAGTCGACTAAAGACTTAGACGAAGCTGCTGGTCATCAGAGTAATTATATCCACCTGGGACGACATCACTAGTTCCACTCCCATAATCTACTCCTCCATAGCATACACAGCGACAATTCCTTCTCCAAATTTGCTTTATACAGCACGAGGTAACTTGTGTCTTTCATGGGTCGCAAATTCGGCCCTTCCAGTAGCTTCCAGAAGGGCACAAAAGCGTTGTGTTCTACGTTCCTTTGGGACAGTTTTTAAATTCTTTTTGTTGTATGAGTTAATGAAAAAAGGTGTGGATGCCATGCTGTATGTCGCTCATGTATGCCGTGTATGTACCTCGCTGGCGAGGTCAAATTTGCGACCCAAGCAGCCAAGAATAACACAAACCATCAAGCAAATTTGGGTGTGGAATCAAACCCCAAATTGAAAATGAAATACTTTCTGGTGTAGACACATTCCATCTCCAAATTTAAAATAAAATTACTTTCTCCTATAGACACATTCCATCCCCAAATTTGCATTTTGTGAGTAGGTTGACTTGGTTTTTATTGGGTCGCAAATTTGGCCCTGCCAGCAGGGCACAAAAGCGTTGCGTTCTGTTACATGGAGTACGTTCTTGTGGCAGTTTTTTAAATTCTTTTCTGTCGTGTATTTATGCCGCTCATGTATGGTATGTACCTTCCCGATACCACCATCGGGATCGAGGTCAAATTTGCGACCCAAGCAGCCAAGAATAACAAACCATCAAGCAAATTTAGGTATGGAATCAAACCCCAAATTGAAAATGAAATGCTTTCTGGTGTAGATGTATTCCGCATGTTTCTTGATACAGCTCAAAACCAACACCATCTATATAAGTCTTATTATTTCATTTTCCGAAAGGAATGAAGTGAGACAAATAGTAATCAAAATAGAAAGGGTATCCAGAACTAATTTATTTCTTTACAGCCACTGCTACTTTCCCATTCCCATTCAACTTAGGAGCAGGTACTGGGGCAAAATAACCCAACAAATCTTTAAGTGTCTTTTTTAATTCTTTACGATGGACAACTAGATCCAAGAAACCATGATCCATTAAAAATTCGGAAGATTGAAACCCTTCAGGCAAATCTTTTTTAATAACATCTTTGATCACTCGAGGTCCTGCAAATCCAATCAATGCACCTGGTTCTGCTATATTAATGTCTCCTAACATAGCATAAGATGCAGACACCCCACCAGTAGTCGGATCGGTCATCAAAGAAAAGTAAGGAATACTTGCTTTCGCTAATTGGCTAAGTTTTGCAGAAGTCTTAGCCATTTGCATTAAAGAAAAAGCGGACTCCATCATCCGAGCACCACCTGATTTCGAAATTATCATAAATGGCGTCTTGTTCTTTATACTATAGTCGATTGCTCTAGATATTTTTTCTCCAACGACAGATCCCATAGAACCACCAATAAACCTAAAGTCCATGATGGCTACGGTGATAGGATATTTATTAATTTTTCCTGTGACTATGGTGATTGCATCAGAGAGCCCTGTTGTAGCTTTCGCTTTCTCGAGTCTATCCGCATAAGATTTCAAATCAGTAAACTCCAAGAAATCTAAACTGGTCAGGTTTTCAAAGAGCTTCTCTGTCTCCCCTGCAAATAGTATTTTTATGTATTCGGGAGAACCAATTGGCAAGTGATATTCACATTTTGGACAAACATACAACTCCTTTTCAAGCTCCTCTTTTGTAAATGTGCCTTTACACTTTTTGCAATTAATCCACATCCCGTCGGGTGCGCCTTTCTTTTTACTTGTAGATGTCGTCACGCCCTTCCTAAATCTTTCAAACCATCCCATATTCATTACATTTGTAAAATGAGCCATTACTCATTTTTATTAGCAAAACAAAATAGTTTTTGCCATTATTCATCTAATTTCCTAACGATTAGCGGCTATTTCCACTTCCAATCGTTGAAATAAGATGTTATTTTTGTTGAGTTAAGTACAAAAGTAAGAAAAAAACAAAAGGTCTGTACTAGTTTCGGGAGATTTATTTTCGGGCCCGACGTCGGCTAGGCTTTATTTTATTAATTTTTCCCCTATCCCCATATTGCTTCACCGACACTTCATTATATGCTAGAGCCGCTTCCTCGGCTGTATCATACATACCTAAATGTATCACACGCCCATCTATACTAATTACAGCCCGATAGCGATACCCTTCTGCATATACACCTGTATAACCAGATCTACTTGAAGATTTTTTGGCTCTACTTGCCTCCGATCTTGTCCGATACACCAAATTATCTGTACGACAATCAAGCTTATTCCCATTTTTAAAACCCACCAAGTTTCGACCGTTTTGAGACTTTTTCAGAAAATGCTCTGCTATTAGCTTATGTAAATAGATGGTTTTAATCTGATAACTTCCATCTGCATTTTTAATATTACACTGAAAGACACAACAACCCGTAGAGTGCTTACGAATATTCTTTAAGAACTTAACATCACAAAGAAACTTCTCCTTCTTGATGTAATCATAGACCTTTTTGTCTATTATCGCAGCTTCATCTGCGTTTTTTAGCTTAATTTTGTACATCGTTCTAGGTTTTGGAGTTAAAAACTTCCTACTAGACATGCACAGTAAAACGTTGCATCACAAACATAACACTTTTACTTCATATAAACAAATATATTTTGATTTTTTGCATCAAAAACAAATAATAAATTATAGATGACCACATATTCAAACAGAATAATTGACTTAGCCCAACTCTCTCGAGGTCGCCATTCTCCAAACCCGATGGTCGGGGCCGTCATTACACATCAAGGCAAAATCATAGGCGAAGGCTTTCATCAGAAATTTGGGCAAAACCATGCAGAGATAAATGCTATTCAATCGGTATCAGACAAAAACCTACTAAAGGAATCCACGATATATGTGTCGCTAGAGCCTTGTTTTCACGAAGGCAAAACACCAGCCTGTGTCCAAGCTATTCTAAAAAATAAGTTTAAAAAAGTCGTGGTCGGAGTCAAAGATTTAAACCCACTCACTGCTGGTCAATCTATCGCATTACTGCAAAAAAATGGGGTTGAAGTACAGCACAGTGAGCTTGCGCAAAAAAGCCAAAACCTCATCCGACATTTTGCAAAAAACATCCAGGAAAAACGGCCTTATATTATTTTAAAATATGCGGTTTCTAAAGATGGATTCATTGGCCAGAAAGGGAAGCAAGTATGGTTATCTAATCCATTTTCGAAGAGACTCGTTCATCTTTGGCGTTCTAAATTAGATGCTATTTTAGTGGGTGGAAATACCGTTAGAATTGATAATCCTGAATTATCCGCACGTTACTTTGAAAAATATAATCCAACTAGAATTGTCCTTTCGGAAAGCGGAAACCTTCCACTCAATGCGCACATTTTTAATAATAATATTCCCACGATTATTGGCACAAAAAGCGACAACCTAAAATCTATTAATAATACGGATGTATGGAAATTAGATAATACTAAAGATAGTTTAAAACATTTTATGGAGCAGTTGCTTGCGCAAAAAAATATCGGTACTATCTTAATTGAAGGTGGCGTCAAAACGTTACAATCCTTTATAGATGCAGGGCTTTGGGACGAGGCAAGAATCATTCAAACA
>JAUTBZ010122809.1:0-15783 GCA_032361785.1 Lepetodrilus galriftensis
GGTTAGAACTTAACTTTAAAACATACTCGCCCGAATAATGATATAAATAACAAAACATGAAATTTTTACTAGCCCATAGGATATCTTTAACATTAGGAGAAGTGGATCGGGCTGCCGGGCGAGTGGGAACTTCTATCCCTCCCTGCTGGACTATACACAGGGGCTGCTCTTTAGGACAGCATTGTTGCCTCCAGTATTGAGAGGGTTAATATTAAAATAGTTTTTCTTCACCAATGTTCACCATACTAATATGTCTACAGGCAAGTAACATTTGGTGTTCTATAAATGTCTATTATCAACAAAGGCCAGCTGTCATATTTGGTGGCTTGTTGAAGAGTACCTGATCCCTCCATATTTTTACCTCACGCTCAGACACTCTGGGTAATATAAATAGTTTTCAGGCAAACAGTACAAGGAGCAGGTGCCTATGCTATCAAATAATATTTTCCTGATAACATATTATCTGTGAGGTGAGTGAATACAAGTCATGCATGACGATAGCCCAAGAATGTTGGAAACATAATAATACTGTGTTGGTCAGTCTTACATGTCAGTGAGTATGATTCAATTATATATTACCGTAGAATATTTTTCCGAATTAGATTCTGGAACTGTTGACTTCAATCAAGTTTGTTTGTGCTAAAACATTTGATGTCTTATGCTTCATTGACCCATGCTATGGGGTATATATCAGTACATGCTATAGGTAGATAGGTTGGTTATCTTATAACTAAATCTATCGAATAGTCATTATCCTATGGTATATAGAAACAAAGTGCTCTCCCGCAAATTAATATAGTAGCTTCCTCCTCTCCCTACAAGCTCATCCGCTGTGCTTATTTGATGAATTACACCTTAGAGCCATTCGATTCCATATATCAATCATATTTGTCCTTGTATTGATATTATATAAATAGATGTTGACACATAGATATAGAATCAGAGATATAATATACACTATCATATGAAAATCAGCTGGCACTATTGAAAAAGAATATCAGACACACCTAAACAGCAATATTTGTACCCGTCCATTGCTGAAAACAAAGACCATAGCATTCTACGATGTTTGTTTATTTGTGCTAATGTTATTGTTCACAGTATTTTGTGTTCTCCAGTGTGGACAAGAATTTTTATTTGATCTTTTGATGCATAAATAATGCACTTTCCCATCCATAAACAGCCAATGCAAAATCCCACATAGTAATTTAGGTTTGTCTTCTCAATAAGATGTTTAAATGAAGATAATTGCTACTGAATACCTACCGGTATATGCAGGTATCTATCTACAGTATACATGTTGTACCATTACAACAGAATGGTATTTTAATATCTATTTTTGAATATAACATTCAACATGAAATATGTACAGACATAACATATGCTAATGTTATAGTTATACATGGACATGAGCTGTAGACAGGGACACACATAATGTGGCCTCTGTATCAGATGTCACCACGTCTCTAGTGTCAACAGTCAGATCTGTTTGTAAATATGCACAACTCTCAAAGTGTTCATGCTAAGGAATGACTGGAATGGTGTTTAAGACATCATAATTCTCTCAAATACAATGGTAAGCCACAAAGATTGCCAGTAGAGGGGTGAATATTTTAACGAAAAGTGCAGCACTGTTACGAAGTGAAGGACTATTAGCATGGTCAGTATCAGTAATAGTCATTACCAAATTTCAGAGTCTGGTCTTTGAAAGTATTTGTTAACCCTATTCCTGCTGGAGAAATAGAGATATCCTAGATATCCTAGAGAGAGAGAAATAAGCTTTTTCTTCATCCAGCAAGAAGGTTAATCTTCTCAAGGCCGTATCAATCATAATCACATCTCTTGTAGGTCAGATCCAAATGCCAACAGGGCAATAGCATTGAAAACATTTCCGGCAGAGCATCTTCTGAACATGGTTAAGGGTGTTAACATACAGTTCCTGGGAGACTCTTTCATTTATCTATTTAAGGTTTGAAGAAGTTGCAATTCTTGCCAAATTCAGATATCCGGAAATTCAGTTATCCGCACGATTTTACTGGGTATGCAACCGACCAGATACACGGGGGTTGACTGTATGTGAACAATTTAGCTTGGTATTATTTTAAGCCATGTTTGATACAATATGCTCTTACTGGTAAAGACCAGTGGGTAGACCCCTTTGGGTAATTTGGTAGGGGTTTGTATTTGAATCCCATGATTGACACGGTTCTGTTACTTTAACACACTTACCGGTAATTCCTTCATATACATGCATGTAAATAATCCTCCATTATTTCCCAGTTCATGGCTGCTCACCTCTCATGAGTCCATCATTGGTTCCAACCCTAGGATCTGCATAGTCCTGTTACATTGACATGCTTAATAAAGAGAGAGAATTCTTCAAATCTACTATACATATTAAAATATCAAACATTCCTAAACTACATGTGAAGAATTCTCCGTTGTGTTTCCAGAGCGTGACGGTCCACCTCTGACTCCAGACCACGATGCCGGAGAAGACCGAGGTGGTGCTGGGTGGCACAAAGCGCTTCGAATGTCGCGTCATCGGATACCCGCGGCCCGACATCAAGTGGTACAAGGACGGTGTGGACATCACCTCCAACGTCCGCTTCAACTTCAACCACTCCAGAGAAGGCATCATCTCCATGCTGATCGAGAAGGTGTCGCGACAGGATGAAGGATGTTACCGTTGTCGGGCACAGAACTCGGAGGGGATGGCATCCACTGCCGCGTATCTCTTCGTACGAAGTAAGAATGGTCGCATATATTGTGGAATTTTAGATAATATGTTATATATAATTTTATTTTCAGATGTTTAAATTATTTAATATTTCATTTAGGTATCACAAATAAGTTTATTGAGGATTAAGAAAATATATTTTAATTATAAATGCATGGAACATAATACCATTACCAATCACTTATAAATGCTATTAATACATTGATAAAACTGTTTGTCTAAACATACTCTTATATATTTCTTTTTACTCATAAAATTACCGTGAATAATTTCTGTGAATAAAACAAAAATGAATGTACGTCAATATGCAAAGATTTAATTAAAAGATTTATCTCACAATTATGAGATCGAGGAAGCCATTGTAGATAATCAAATATTGTTGACAATGTTGATGTTGGCATCAACTTAACATCAATTGAAGATGTTCTGTTGATGACAACTCCAACATTGTTAACAATATTTGATTATCGACTACAGTGACCATCACCAGAATACTAACTATCAGACATAAATCTGTAGATTCTGGTCTGGCAACTGTTAGTCACCAGACTGGCATTGATCTCTTTAGACTGGCAGCTTGTAGTATAGTGATCAGATTTCACCCTATGTATGACCAAGTATTGAAATTGAATATTTTCCTGATGGTGAAACCAGTGGGCTATGTCATCAAATGTCACCCTGTTATATGAAGGTAACATGTTGGCACTGGGCAGAATATTCTGTACACTTAGCACAGATGAGGTCTAGGATACTGGAGAAGCAAGTAAGGGTATTCCCCCACCAGGGTCACGGACAGCATAGGAGCAGAGACTGCTGCGGTTTTGACATGTCAGCCTGTGTCCTGTCAGTCTGTGTCCTGTCAGCCTGTATCCTGTCAGCCTGTGTCCTGTCACCCTGTGTCCTGTCAGCCTGTGTCCTGTCAGCCTGTGTCCTGTCAGCCTGTGTCCTGTCACCCTGTGTCCTGTCAGCCTGTGTCCTGTCACCCTGTGTCCTGTCACCCGGTGTCCTGTCACCCGGTGTCCTGAAGGTGTCATGCAGACAATGTGCCATCTTAAACCCTACAGACACAGGGGAGCAGGAGAAGCATGTACAATTGTCAAGGGTCGAAAACACAGCATACAATCAGTCATAGTCAGGGTCTGAGAATACACCAATTGTCAGCCCATGTCCTGAAGGTATTATACTGTCAGTATGTATCTTAAGTCATACAGACAGAGGTGCTGGAGAAGCACTATAAGGTATTGCCCAGGGTCAGAGATGAAGTGTAGGAGTAGACACCGAGTCTGGGTCGGGAGGATTCATCTTGTAATGTCACCTGCTGACAGTGTGGTGGGATCATCTTCCATCCATCCAGATAAACATAGGCTCTGTGTTGGAGGTGCAGTATCCTGCTGGCAAGGCATGTAGCTGGCAGAGTTCTGTTGCCTCGTGATACTGCTCATATCCTCTGTGGATTGTTGGTGGATGTGAACAAACAGAACTGTTCTATATCCATCATGGTGTAGGGAACATCATGGAAGGGTGCTAACAAATATGCAACCAGACATGGTGATCAAAATTATAGGATTGAAATTATGTCCTGATATTTTTGTCTTTGTCTGGAAATCATGGCCATTTGCTAACTTATTTTCCAGTCTTGAAAGCCATTAATTACATTAAATACCCAGTCAACTTTGATCTTTCCATTTTTGTTGTTGCTTTTCAGTCTTACATGATTTCCCATGTATTGATCTCATTGTATTGAATCTAATACCTAGCAATGTTGATGCTGTATGATTCATTTTATCGTTTACTACACAATCATGTCAATTCTACGATATGTATGGACAATGTATCAGTGTTCGAAATAATTAAAATAATAAGGGGGTCATTCTCCATAGGCCCAATGTTAAAGGTGTTAAAATCTATAATTTTCAGGGGGTCACACAGATACCTTTAACATTGCAGATTTTCAAATGACCCCCCAGACCCCCTATTATTTCGAACACTGATGTATAAGGAGATGTTAAAGGACAAATGGTCTAAGATCCCGATCTGAATCAATGGCAGGATGCCACTAACAACAGCCTATTTGTTCTCGGGTAAGATTCACCCAGTAACTGACTTCTGACGTAGGTTTACTGCGTGAATCTATGCTGCTTTGCAGTGCCATCTGGTGGCCATACTAGATCGAGACTCGGGTATTCGTGGAAAAATTCACCTCGTCTGACACAGGTGCTGCTGATCAAGTGGTCTTGTCTTACAACAGAAGCTCATGCCTGTACTCTACTGACAGCTAGTTGTTGGGAAAATACTGTCCCGGCGGCCATGTTTAACAAACACATAATAAGATATATTATGTGTTATGCATTCACTTGATAATTTTTAAATGTTGAAATAAATAATTAAATATTTAGTAGGGTTGTTTAATAGGAAAATGTGGTAGAAATAGTTTTCAGGAGGAAAATGAAATACAGTATACTAGTACTTTATAAAATTATGACCATGGAACATTATTTACTTTTTACATTATGACAATGAAATGACAGTTTCCAGATTCTCTTGAAAATTTTACTTTCTTTTAGGTTTGATTTGAACACACATAACACTATAAGATATTCACTCTAAACAAGATAATCTAAATATTTGTTTTCAGAAGATTCATTTGATTTAGATGTTTTTGATGTAAATATAGAAGATGAAGGTATTGTTGTGGAAAGTGATGAAGTTATTGTTGTGGAAGGTGAGCCAATATGGCATGTGAATATTTAATTACTAATCCAATCCAAGCATCGAGTTGCTAATATAATTCTGGACATATAAATGATAGCATGTTACCGAATGTAAGCATGGAAATAATTGTAATGTATGATTGTAATAGAAGTCATAAGGAAAACGAGCCACATATGGTATACTGGCATGTGAATGTTATTCCTAATACAATGCTAACATTGAGTTGCTAGCAGTATAACAGATATATCTATGATAGCATGTTACTTAACGTGTTAGCATGGACATAATTATAATGCAACTAGTATAAAAGTCATATGAACCTATAAACATGTTTGAAGCCTGGATCTATGTTGTATATTTATTTATATGATAGGAAATAATGTTTTAGGGAATTGTTCTTTAACATACTAGTACTCATATTTGTTGTTACCAACCTAACATAGATTCCTGCCCACAGACATACAATTGTATTTAATCCAGCATGGTGAGAACTAAAGCACCTATAAACTATCACTAGTGTCAGTAATATGGATTTTGTATAGTGTTGTATTTTATGTTTGTTCTTTTTTCTTTAGATTATTTTAATGTGTATAATGTTACAATAACATGTACCGTAACCTTATCTTCAGGAATTTAGCTATCTGAACAGTGTGATGTATTTTGCATGGAATATTAATAAACTAAATACTATTATATATTTATTAGAAATTATGAAAGTAGTTTTCTTTGATCTATATTTGATGTTCACAAATATTAAATGTTATTTTGAAACTAGAATGCTGTTATTTGAATTATGGTTTAAGCTTCCATCTATGTAGGAAGGACAAATTTACAAATTCAACAGATAGTCAGTATTATTAATTTTGTCCTTTATTATTTACTTAATTTAGTTGAATATGGGTGCAAAATTGCCACAGTGACATTAAGCAATAATATTAATATATAAATATTAATTACACTTAATTAATTTATGTTAATTAATTAACTTCTCAAAATTAATAACAAATGACTCATTTGTTAATGTGTATTTAAAAAACACAACTGAATGGATACAATAAGTAATAGTCCCTTTTTGTTATTTCAGCGAAAAGGTCCAAATTTCTGGACGACACTCCGTCCATCCACTCTATGTCATTTGGAGCTGGATCCGAGAAGGATCTGGAATACGACAGGCAGTACACATCGAAACAGATGGAACAGCGACGAGAGGAGATAGAGGAGGAGATGGAGACAGAGGAGTATGAACAGAAGGAGTCGGAGATCAGGCAAGGAAGTCAGAAAGGGGCCGTAACTCTGACTGAGATAACTGCCTACAGTGAGGACTCCGAGGGAAGCCTGTCTCCTGTAGAGGACCTAGCCGACATCAAAGGCATGGACGGCAAACTGGAAAAGATGGCCAAGATGTACGAAGAACTCACTGAGGAGAGTACGACAAAGGGACAGAAAATATCGGTGGAGATGGAATCTCATTCGAGCAGCAGTGTGAGAATTGAAGTAAGTGAGTTTGAAATGTCGGTCGAATCTGAAGTCAGCATTGAAGAGAAAAAATCCAAGAAAATTGAAATTTCGTCTGAAGAAAGTAATTCTGTAAGTACTGAGATGACCCAGTCGTCAGTGACCAAAGAAGAGAGTTATAGCCTTGAGGAGGAAACTGCCAGGAAGGGGACAGAAGTCTCTGAGGTACAAAGTCAGGAGAGATCCGAGGAATCTAGAAGGACTGAGTCTCAATTTGATGTCTCAATGACCATGGAGGAGACAAAAGTCTCCACTCAAACTGCAGATGACTCTGGTCTTGGTCTTAGCTTCAGTACAGATGTCGAAGACAGATCTTTTGCCGGACTAGACGACTCCTTGGTTGCCAAGTCCTCAGTTGACACCACTGTCTCAAGTTCAAAAACAACTAGCATAACTGTCTCAGCTGAAATTGAAGAGGTGTCCATTGCGGGTGAACAGCCGAGAATTGAGAAGGAACAGCAAGAAGAAATTCTTGAGAAGAAAGTCGAAGAAACGGAATCTCTTCACGGTGACGTTCTTCCTGAGTCGGCGACATCACACGATACATCCGGCTCCGATCATCTTCTCCTGCCAAGAGTAGGCCAGGCTGAATGCAAGGCTGAGGAACTGGATGAGCAGTCCATGAGTTCTGTGGGAGATCTACCTTCTGAGCACCTCTCGGAACTCAGGACTGCCGCAGATGAATACTATGGGGACCAGGACCTCGTGCTCCCTCTGGTGAAGCAGCTTCCCGAGTACAAGACCGAGGAGCTCAAAGACCAACAGTCAGAAGGATCTGTGGAGGACCTCCCCCTGGATGAAACCTCCCAGTCTCAGGCGGACGAGAGGGTGGAATCACCAGCTCAAGCAGAAGGCATCGTAGGAAATGTAACAGAGATCAGAGAAGGCCCAGCTGAAGAACCTGCTGATGTCCAGGATATAGGAGAATCATCTGCAGAAATTGCTTCCATGAGCCTTGGTCCTGATAGTGGGATCTTTGAAATGTCTCTAAAGGACACACAGTCTAGAGTAGAAGAAATAGAGATTGTAGGTTCGTCTGTGGACAGTGTTGCCGCAGGAGAAGATGAGGAAGGTGCAGCACGAGGGGCCGGTGTAGAACGAGTGGCAGGATTTGTTAATTTAGAACAGGAAATGGGCGAAGAAACTAAAGAATTGCTGCAGGAAAGTGATGTAACTTTCGTAACCAAAACAGAGGAAGAAAAAGCTGAAGCCAAAAAAGCCCAAGAAATCTTCATGACAGATGGAGTGTCAGAAGAGAATCTCACCAGTGAAGTGGAAAGTTTTAGTATAAGTGAGACTACATCTGCCTCAGAAACGGATGTTAGCGATTTACAAAGAGCTGATCAAAACTTGAAAGAGCAGAAAGTTGCTGAAAGTAGCCTTGAAGAAGGTGATAGAGTCGAAAGAACGGAAGGATTAGATGATACGGGTGAAAAAGCCACCGCCGATGTCAGTATGGAAAAGGATGCAAGATCTGAAATGGTGAAAGATTCCTCTCTAGAGGCCATGATCGAGCAAGCTTCATTGGATGATATTGTTGCACTGGCAGAAATGCAAGTTATTGAAGGTGAAGAGATTAGTCAAGTCGAGGAACATTCTGCTGGGGAAATCGAGCTACAAAAATCCGGCACAAAAGAAGCTGTTGAAAGTCACAGTGGTATTCTCTCGGATCTCACAACATCGGATAACAATCTCAGTGACATTAGTGATGCCTCACAAGCGGTTGGGATCAGCGAAAGCAAACAAAGCCAAGAGATGACGGAATCATCACAAGTGGTGCAACAAATGCCAGATGAGCTAATTTTACAAGCAGACGCAAATGTCAACAACCCCGAGCAGACGCAGAACGGTGAAGGCCCTCAGATATTGGTCGATGCAGAAGTCGAGATTTCCGAGAGCGAAAGAAAATTGGATGACACATTGACATTACGGACAGACGTAGACGTGAGCGAGGAGAGCTACGACTCCGAGGCTCAGGAAGTAAAAATGTCTGCCTCCATACCAAAAGTCACTCGAGTACCGGAGGATATCTCAGTGCAGACCGGCGAGACCATCCGACTGGTATCTGAAGTTCAAGGTCAGTGTCGTGCTCTTTTCTTTCTAATGTCTTCCACATTAGCCATACTTCAACATACTCCATTTACTGACTTTATTATATGCAAAATAATAGTTCCATTAAATTGTGCAGCCAATATTTGTGAGAAATAGGAGTATTTAATAGAATGGCAATTTCTTGATCTGTTGTTATCATAGGTGGTATACATGTATTTATATATAGGGGCATCTCACCCACTCTGACATATTCAATGGTATTCTCTTCACATTGTAAAATAGATGTAAATAGACATTGACGTCAATAACAATGCGTGTTGACATTTGAAGATAAAATATGTTATGGAAGAGATCGATTTGTGTATGGAGCAGAAACAATGACTGATATGTATGGTATGTAGGGTATGAATGTCTTTGTTGGAGAACATTTTCTCTTATGACTAACATCTTAAACAAAATATATTAAAAATAGAAAATGTATTAATTATTTTTCGAAATAATGTATTTCCTGTTTATGATTATATTTTGTGTGGAAATTCCAAAATTGTTTTGCAAATATAATTCAATTAATTCTATTAACATTCAAGATATTGGTAATTTATAGTAACATGTATAGCTAATCAATTGATAACATTAATAAGTGATAACTACATTTATATTAAAATATAAATTACTAAAATCTATATTTACAATAAACATCTTAAAAAGAAGAAGATTGCCATTATTAATATCACTCTGCATTTCTTACATTAATATTTTCCATCTATATGACCATGGCTGACAATACTTGTAACATCACACAGGAAACCCCCAAATCTATATACAATAAACATCTTCAAAAACAAAAAGATAACAATTATTAATTATCCCACCCTGCATTTGTTACATAAATATTTATCATCTCTATGACAGTGGCTGACAATTATTGTAACATCACACAGGAAACCCCGCTCCAGATGTGAAGTGGTTCAAGTCCGGCGACTCCATCAAGCAGACAGAGCGGATCTCTCTACTGACAGAAGACAGCGTCTACACACTGGAGATCACGGAGGCCGTGGGTGACGACGCAGGGACGTACACATTGACGGCTCACAACAGCGAGGGCACCATCTTCAGCGACGTCCACGTAGTGGTCGATGTCCCTCAGCAGGACCAGGCAACAGGAGGAGCTCCAGACGACATCAGGTGAGGCCATCACACTTAGCTAGTTAAATATGCTGATGTTCACATGTAACTTGTATAATGGTAGGCCAAACAATAGACTGACCATAGAGAGGATACATTTAATATTTTGTATTTAAATCCTATTGAATGAGGTACAGAAAGGCTTTACTTTCCAATTCCACAGTACTCTTATGCTTGCTTAACTTTTCTTAGTGAATATCTTACAGTACTATCTAGGTGAACATAAATTCTGTGACACATAGGTGTGCAAATTTATCATTTCAAGATGTGTCAATTTGTAATAGGGTGTACATGCATGTCTACACAGCTCAACATATATCTCAAAGATAAATGACTAGTAAGCTCTATACAGTTAATTAACTGTGAGTTTAATAATGGTGTACCTCAGGGTTCTGTACTAAGTCCATTTCCTTTCAAGGGTTTGTGAACATTTTGCTATAATGTATTTAATGAATGCTGATCACTTATGTCCGTGTTTTTCTCTGCAGTGTGACTGCCATCTTAATGGCCCCAGAGTTTGTGATCAAACCTGAAGATGTAACTGTACAAGAATTTGAACAGGTCAAACTCATCTGCTCTGTGAAAGGTATGTTACATCATTAACGCAATCACTGTTTATCATAAATTCGTACATTTACATCACAATTTACATAGCTATGATATCTCATCAATAGAATTTACTGCACCACATTTTAAACAATCTACACCATTGTTATTGTAATCTTCATGCTTAGTGCTACCTATCATCACTTGATGCATCCGTAAAGTTCAGGTTAATGCTTATAGATGTACATGACGACTAACATAAACCCTGGTCTGTCTGTTTACAGGAACCCCGACCCCGGAGGTCAAGTGGCAGAATGAAGGTCAAGCTCTGAAGGCGGACAATCGTATAAGGATATTTGAATCTGACGGATGCCATTATTTAGAAATACCCCATGCTTCTTTCACGGATGGTGGAGAGTATGAGTGTATTGCTACGAACAGCGAAGGGACGGTGTCTGTGGTGATCAAACTGACTGTGGAAGGTAATGGTGGTTTTGTGGTGTGGAGTGTGGTGGCTAGTGGTGGCTGTGGTACTGGCTGCGGTACTAGCTGCAGTACTAGCTGCAATGGTAGATGGTGTGGCGCTAGATGTAGGTAGATGCTGCTGTGTTGAAGTCTAGCTGGTTGGCTGCACTGCTGGACGATGCTGGAATATGTGCAATACGGAGGTGCCGAGTTGAAATGAGTGTGATGAGGGAGATCTCCCTACTACTACAGTATGTGGAAAGAGGGAGAATACGCCTTGCCCAGGTTGAGAAATACGTGATAAATCGGGAGACTTGGCACCTCTGGCAATATCAAGACATATGCACACAGTTGTTGCCAAATGATTAAACAAGCTATCATTACGATCTTATAAAAGGACTATTTAAGAAATGCTGGAAAACCTTTTCCATACAGACTTTTGGATAGGATTGAAAAATCAGTAGAAAACCTTTTCCAGATAGAATTGGATAGAATTGAAATGTCAGTAGAAAACCTGTCCATTGAGATTTTCGGTAGAGGATTTCATGATGAATTCTTTAATCTGGCATCAGATAACCTGACTGTCCACAAACGACTGGAGATGTTGGCAAGTGGTTCCTAAAGTGGTTGCTAAAGTGGTTCATAGAGGAAATAGTGTATTTAAATTGACTGTTCATATCTGGCAGTCCTGGTGGAGAGATCATATCTGGCACGGTAGTGCTAAGACCAACTATTGCTTTTAGTATTCATTGCTTTGTTTATTGTTGTAAAAGTATAGAAATGCGTGAACATGTCTGGTTTAACATTCCCTGTGTTAGCGATGTATGTCATCAGTTGTGTTTTCAAGTCTGTGGCACAAGCATGCATTTGATGCTCAGCGGAACCTCTACAATGTATTGTGATGAAATAAAATGATGCCAGTTGTAAAATGTGGTGTTGTGATATGATATGGTCATGTTGTTTGATTTGTGATTTGTGATATTACTGTTTGCACATTATGATATACATAAAATTCACCTGCCTTAGTCATAGGAAATGAATAATTTACATATGTATGCATATTTTATTTTAATTTATTAAGTCCTGTCACTACAATTGTATTTGATATCATAAAGCTATAACATGAAAAAGCTACTGTAATCAGAATATGTTTCTAGTTTTATATTGATAATGCTTACAATATTTGGATATGAAATCTTACATCTAAGCAAATGTATTACTGTTGTTCTCCCCCCCCACACAAACACCTATGCATGTTTCTATCATATAGGACTTAGGGTTAATTTTGATTCCAAACATGAATAATTCATCTATTTTCTAACCTTCCTAAAGTGTATGTAGCTCTGATGACCGACCAATTCAATGGCAGGATACATTATGATAATTGTCAAATGATGGAAATATTGACATTAAATATTCTATGTCAATGAATTAAATAATTGCCCCAATTAATGGAACAGGTGACCCTAAATATTCTAACATATACCGTAACTACCTTAATAATTAAAACCCTCGAATAGGTCGAACACCAAAATTAATCTCGCTGCACTTTCACGTCTATTTCAGGATTGACGGACATTGACGAGAGCGGCCTGTCGACAAATGAGGATCTCCGCCTAGCCGTGTCGATGTCGGAACGCTCGGACACTGATGTCAGTACTGACACTACGACACGTAGATATATCAAACTCGTGGGCATGGCCGCAGCGTTCACTATCGTAGCTTTCGGTATCAACAAGGTCGTCCAGAACATCACTAAGTAGGACAGAATCTGTCTGCTCTAACAGATAGTTATTTAGCCAATATGCAAATATTATTAAATGGGTGTATTCATATGTGATATATATTTAAAACAGTTCCGTCATGAATACGAGTTCAGGGGGGCTATTCTCAAAATGTTCTTACTAACTTCTTATCCTAAGAACAGTTCGTACCCATACTATAAGAATCATTAAGATTGTCGTATGATCGTAAGAATGTTTCGAGAATTGGCCCACTGATCATTTGACAAGGATTTAGTGATATTCAGCATATTTTTAATATTCATGTTTCAAACATGACGTCATTAATTTAGCCATGTTCTTCCTGGAGGCAACTGGAGATGCCGTAACCTATCAGCATTCTAATTATTCCATCATACAGAAGTTTAATGTAAACATGATGGAAGTTAATACATTTAAAAAACTTTCCCATTAATATTTTGACCAAAGGTGATTTTCTTTTTCACAAATGTCTAAATATCCATAATATTTGAATACCAAATTGATATTTTTGTAGTTACTGTATACCATAATTATTTTTATTCATTATTTCAAAACATCCCATTAGAGTGACCCATTGTTTTTTCTTCCAACTGGCAGCTAATGTGAATAACTAGTACTGAATAACTAGTACAGAATAACTAGTACAGAATAACTATGCTTCAGCATGGTATCCTATGCAACTATTGCGATGTGTTGAACTTCATAATTTCTATTTTATATAATTGCATGACTCATTAACTGTTTTCAGTGAATTCAAATGGCATTTAACCATTTTGCCCACAGTGAATTTTAAACTAAAATTGTTGTTGTTAAAATCTTTTAACAATTTTATTTATAAATGTTATTTCATGTTATTCTAGGAACAAAATATGACATAGAAATATAGTCAGTGATATTATTCTAGAAACTTTTATTACCTTGTTTGTCTGGGTTGTTGTAATATGTTTTGTACAACTTGTGATGTTACCATATGAGATTATACACATTATTTTTCAAACATTTTTATCACTGCCAAATCGTTTATATATATTTTTATATGGTTAACATGTACATTTTTGTTTGACCAATTGAATGCAAATATTTGGATAACACAGAAAATTGATGCATATATATCTGAATATTTTCCTACAAAGGAATAACTTTGTAGCTCAACAAAATCAAAAGTGAAAGGTCAAAAGTGGAAGGTAATAAAAATACCCATAGATTGAATGTGTGGGTGGCAGGGGTGGTGTATTGATACATTAGAGGGTGATTATTGGAGGGTGGGGTGGGGCAACTTTAATGTCAGTTAATGTGTGGGTTTGTTTGTTTGTTTGTTTGCATGTTTGTTTGTTTTTGTTTCTGTTTTTTTTTATCATTTAAAAATAATAATTTATATTTTTGTTATTATTGAAGAATTCTTTTTAAAAATAGAAAGGTAAATGTAGGTCATAATTTAGGACATATATCCTAACTATTTGAGCATTATTCTACATTATTTCCTTACAGCCTGTTAAAGCATAATGGACCAAGTGTTATACCAATTGTTATCCACAACTAACATTCCTCAGTGTAGTTTTCAGTTGAATTTGAATTTGAATGTATGTACTTTTGCTCAGGGTAATTAAATGCAGATCACAATACTGTAGATGTTCACATTCCTCAGATGAACTTCAGGATCCATTCCACAGAGTAACTGAAGCACAATAGGAGTCGCAACTCGCTAGTTATGACTTTGGAGTTATGACTCCCGTAGCCTAGCGCTATGACCATTCTGTGGAACAGGAGTCGGGGTATTGTGTCTTGAAGCTGTCTTATCTACTAAGAGACTGTAGCACACTCATAGCGATCTCTTATACATGGGGATCATGCTCTTACGAGAGCGCTATTGTCTCTTGGTGCATACAAGAGTTTTGAGAAATGACACTTGTCATTGTAAGAATATACCGCAGTATTATGATCTGTCATAAAATGACATGATAGTAAACTACTCCGTAATTCATTAAAGGATATTATAATTGTTTGCGCAGAATGTCGTTGTGGGAAACGCATTCATTTAGGATTTTGGTGCTGATTCATTCCATCACACACCTTCACATGAAAACTGTTATTTATCAAATATCAAAACCAAATGTTATTTGTTATCCACAAAATGGATGTAAATTTTAACCAATGTTTGAATTATTTGATTTACATGAAGATATATATTATGCAATATATTTGGAAGTGAATATTTATGTACCTAATGCAACTGCCTTCTGTTGTGCATGTGCATGATTTATATAATTACATTGTTTATATTTTACATTCTTACTATTACGTGTTGGGTCTGGCTCTGGCACAACAGCATTAAATAACCATAAGAATGAGCAAATAGCAGATGATGACGTACATGGAAGCTATATTAAACTGCTGTATGTGTCTATGGTTATTTAACAAAGGATTGCCATGGCTGTACCCGAGCTCAAGTGTTAATGTGGATGTGTCATTGCTTCACTGTTTCATTAACTCCATATGCATGAATGTCTCATTAAAGAATGTTACACAATTTTGCATGTTGTGATTTGTTTGCACCAATTGAAAGTTTGCATGTTGGATTTACCATTGAAAGAAGCCACAGGGAAATGCAACGGCCAATTACATCATTACACACAGACATGCACACACACACATACACACACACATACACACATACAAACACACACACAAACACAGACAGACACACACACACACACACACACACACATACACACACACACACACACACACACACACACAACCACCCACGCACACACACACTCACACACACACACACACACACACACA
>JAUTBZ010122820.1:0-12700 GCA_032361785.1 Lepetodrilus galriftensis
TATCCACAGGCTCCTTCGTGTTATAAACGTGTTATAAACGTGTTAAGGGACGATTTTTTCCTTGTAACCCATTGATTCTATTGACGTTCCAGATATTCAATGTTCCTAATATGCCGTTCAAACGTTCGCGATATGCCGTTCAGGCGTTCGCGATATGCCGTTGAGTCCACAGGCAAAAAAATGTTCGCGTTGTGCCGTTCAATTTTCGGGGCATAAAATTGTTCGCGATATGCCGAAGGAATGTTCGTGATATGCCATTGACAAGCTGTTCGCCATATGCCGTTAATAGCCATATTCCCCAAATACCGTCCCGTTTTTGGGAGATAACTTTTTTACAGAATTAGGAACACCACCTTGTCTGCCCTAAAACCCAAGATAAAGCAGGATGATCTATTCCTGTGTGACCTGTCAGATGCTCCCCTCAAGGATGATTTTGCCAGTATGGAACACCCAGTTTTCACCATCAGCAAAAAACCTGACATGACACATCGTCATTACGAACATAACGGAAACACTTTAGATATTTACCCCAGCAGCTGGGGAATCGCTACCATGTATGACAAAGACATCCTGATCTATGCCACCTCAAAGCTGATGCAGGCACAGAACCGCGGCGAAAAGATTGATCGCAACATTGTGTTTGAGGCTCAAGAAGCCTTACGGTTTATGCACAGAACCGACAAGAACGGCGTGGCTGGCGGAACCCAATTTCGCGCATTGGAACTCAGCCTGCGGCGGCTCAAGGGCACAATGCTGGAAACCAATATCACCACCAACAATGTCACCCAGACCAAACTGTTTGGCTTGGTGGACAGCGTGACAATCTACCGAGAACACCGCGACGGGCGGGTTCTGGAATGGGGTATTGAGCTATCCAAATGGCTGTATAACGCGATTTTGGGCAATGAGGTTCTGACTCTGCACAAGGATTATTTCCGCCTGCGGACACCAACCGAAAAACGGGTTTATGAACTGGCGCGGCGCCATTGCGGCAACCAGGACGAATGCCAGATCGGCCTTGGAACGCTGCTGAAAAAAGTCGGGTCTTCTATGCAAGAAAGGCGGTTTCGTTTTGTGATTCGAAAGATGGTAGAAACAGACCACCTTCCTGATTACCATATTGCCCTGGACGATCTGGACAACATCACTTTTACCCGCAAAAAAGGGTCTGGAGTCGGCGCGTTGTCAACGGGCAAGATTCTACCTGCTGGCAAACTTTTTACTGTTGATAATCTTGATCGTTTTTTGGATAATAAGGCACAACAAAAAGGCCCTCAACTCGCGCGGCAAAAGGGCATTGACTATTATTTCCTCAAGAATGAATTTGTCCAATTCCTGAACCATAAGGGGGTTCCAGACAATATCAGCGCGGCCTTCATTTCCTTCATCAAACAGAAGAAAATCATCTAAAAACAGTGTTTTTTTAAAAGGTTTTCAGTCATCCTATAAATATAAAAATACTGTCGTTAAAATAAACATATTTTAAAGTGATTTGGTTGGTTTGGCAGCTACGTTTTTGCACTCAATTGTTCTGGTTCAACAAATCAAAATACATTTTGGACACGCTTGAGGCATTTCCTATATTTCAAAGAGATCAACCAGCCGCCTTGCCCCAATGAATCCATCTCTCTTTTATTTCCATCCATTTCAAGATGGAAAGGGCAGAATGGCATGGGCTTTGATTGGAAAATATCTGGGATTGAAAAAGGTCTGGCGCAATATCTGAAAGAGCCAGCCCATAACCTTCATAATCACTCTCATAAATAACATAAATTCATAAAACAGACTCATCAAGACCTCAAGCCTAAAGTATCCCTAAAATATTCGTTTTCATCTCAAGGAAAACGATCTGGACATTGCTCCCTTTAGGGGTTAAAAAAATATTAATTAGTTTTCTTTAAAAAGATCAAGCGACTCTTTTGTACATTTCGATCGAAGATATGGTTATATTTTTTTGTTTAGTCTTATGTCTTTAGGTGTTCTATCTTTTTGTTTTAAAAGGATATTATCACAATAACGGATAATTTTTTTAAAAAGATATTCTCACAATAATGGATAAACCTATAACCTTTTAAAACAGCATGGTCTGTAAAGTTTTAAAGCATAAAATGCAGGTACATAATGAGCAAAAAAATAAAGCTAAAAGCAATAACAGGAGGACATAATCAAGAACAAAACGCCG
This sequence comes from Lepetodrilus galriftensis, assembly GCA_032361785.1. Lineage (NCBI taxonomy): Eukaryota > Metazoa > Mollusca > Gastropoda > Lepetellida > Lepetodrilidae > Lepetodrilus > Lepetodrilus galriftensis. The sequence goes on from JAUTBZ010122820.1 coordinate 2,183, forward strand.
AAAAAACCAAGCGGCTTGTTGTTGATTTACCAGAACATAAACACCGAAAGCTGAAATCTGCCGCTTCTCTTGAAGGCCTTTCCATCAAGCAATATATCAACATTCTGCTTGATGATGCTTTGGAAGACTAGGTGATTTGCTACTATTTTGCAATATATATTCTTCAGAATGAAGATTTTTTTCGCGCCGTTTTGGGATATAGCAACAACTCATTGTAAAACCTCAACATTCCCCCAAAGAGATATATATTTTCGTGCTGATACAAGCATCAAATACAGAGTTTCTCCGCGTTTCTCTACCTTCTATTTTAAATATATGACCACAGCTTAAAACGCATAAAAAAGAGCGAAAAGCTCCGCGAAAAATGGCAAATATCTATTTCAAAAAAAATGGATTTCCTCTCTACTTTCCTTTAGAAATTCATTTCTCCATGATCATTATCCTTTACAATCATAAGCTTCATAAAATATATATATTATTATAGGTTGCAGTCTCTTTGACTTTGAGAAGACCTATCACCATGTGATAGGACAGGAACGGGTTGCCACTATTCTGCATAGTTGATATAGTCCTTAATTTTATATATATAATATTGGCAAGGGCCTTATGGTCTTTTTGGGGGCCATGCAGGCAAACCCTAAACTGGTAAAACATTCCATGTCCACAACACCCCCTGAAAAAATCCTTGATACAGGCAAGCCGAAAAAAGTGCCAAATGCGGTTGTTGATGGCTGGGAAATCAACCTGCCAACCCCTCAGCACGCTCTGAGCGCCCTCATTGAAGCAGCCAGCAAGGCGGAAAGCTTTGCCTGCCTGACCCTCAACCTTGACCACCTTGTTAAACTAAAGTCTTCCAAAGCCTTTTACCGTGCCTATAAGTCAGCACGGTTTATCACAGCTGACGGTGCGCCCGTTGCCACCATCGCCAGGCGACAGTCTCCTCAAACAGTAAGGACAACAGGCGCAGACCTGATGCTGCCTCTCTGCCAAGAGGCGGCCAAGAAAAATATCCCAGTTTATCTGTTTGGAACGTCAGACGAAGTGCTGGAAAAAACAGCCATGCAGTTGCAAGACCTGACAAACGGAAAGCTTATCATTGCTGGTATGGTCTCGCCGCCGCAAGGCTTTGATATAAACGGAACAGAGGCAAACGATGCACTTCAAAAAATAGCAGACAGCGGGGCGCGGCTCTGCTTTGTCCTGCTTGGTGCCCCCAAACAAGAACTTTTTGCAGACAGAGCCGTCAAAGCGGGGATTAGCTGCGGCTTTATCTGCGTTGGGGCAGCTGCTGACTTTATTGCAGGACATCAAGTCCGCGCCCCGTATCTCTTACAGACCACAGGAATGGAATGGCTGTGGCGGCTGGCACATAATCCAAGACGGTTGGGGATACGCTACCTCCAATGCGCTTTGGTTTTTGCCAGGCTTAGCAGTCACGAAGTGTTGCGCTCTGGCAAGCGGCTGATCAACCGCTCACTATAACCTTGGCCATTGGAAAAATCTAAAAACAAAGCAAAGCTGAAGAGGAAATAAGCAGAATTACAGTCCCCATTAAGTATAAAATAATAATTTCATGAAAAATACTAAATACAGTATAGTGTTATACTAATATTAAGTTAATTTTTTAGATTAACGCAAGGGCTAGGATCGTTTTATTGGCTCTGGCGATAGATAACAAACACAGTTCATGGCCTATAATTAAGAGCCATACCGCCTTGCGTTCGGAGTTGTAAATGTCCCCCAATAACCTGGATTCAGGAAAGCTACACTATATTTTCCCAGATATCTTTACCCTTTGGCAGCAAAACAGATATTGGGTCTTACTGATCGCCTTGCTGTTTACTGTCTTGGTTGTCGGGATTGCCTCCTTATTGCCTCCAAAATACAAGGCCTCCACCCAAATTTATGTTGACCCCCGTGACCTCCAGACCTTGGGCAAACAAGTTACCCCAGGACTCAAGTCAAATATTGGGACGACCTTGGTCGAGACCCAGGCCTTGATTCTGGAATCTGACAACCTGCTGCGCAAAGTCATATCCAAAGCCGACCTGGTCAATGACCCTGAATTTAACGGCACCTCACAAAACCCCATCAAAATAGCCTTGTCATGGCTGTTGCCTGCCGAAAAAAATGACAACATTAATCCAGTTTCCATTCCGCTAGCCAAACTCAAAAATGCAATAGATGTCCACCGCATTGACCGCTCTTATGTTTTGCAGGCTTCCATCAAGACCCGAGATAGGCAAAAATCCAAAAAGATTCTCCAGGCTCTGGTTGATGCTTTTTTGGCCTACCAGACTTCCTCGCGCACCCGCGTCACCAAACGCCTAAAAAGTGAACTCTCAACAGGAACCCAGGATTTGAAGGGCAATGTCGAAATTTTGGAACAGAAGATTGAGAGCTATAAGGAAAAATATAACTTGTCAGGGATTCGCGGCCAGTTAATTTCTGAACGCCAGCTCTCTGACATTAATGCCCAGCTGGTCAGAACCCGCGTTAGCAATGCACGCCTAAAAGCACGGCTTGAGTCCATCCCGCGAAAATCCTCTGATATTGACAAGCTCCCAGAAGCTCTGTCTTCACAGACCATCCGCGCCTTGCGCATCTCTCTAGCAACAGCCGCCAACCAAAAAGCAAGATATGCCCTGCGCTACTTTCCAAAGCACCCAACTATGCGCGCTGCCACTGAGAAGCAAAGGGATATCAAAAAGCAGATCAGCAAAGAAATGTCCCGTATCAGGGGCGGAATTGCAATAGAGTATAAACGCTCCAAAAAGAACGAGACCTTGCTGGCAGGGCAGCTTAGAGCTTTGCAAAAAAGGTTCAATAAAGCCAATAAGGCGCAGATTGGCCTGCGCGAACTTGAACGCAAGCTGACTGTCTCACAGACAGCCTACCAAAACACAATTTCCAGAATTACTGAGGCTAGCGGACTGGCAGGAATCAATACAGCCAATATCCAGGTTATCTCTGCGCCCCATGCAGCTCTGAACCGCATTTTTCCGCCCTCAAGATTTCTGCTGTCAATTATCGGATTTCTGCTTGGGCTGGTGATTGCCTTTGTCCTGCTGCATCTCAGATATCATACCCTGTTTGCCGCGAGGCAAAGCGCCGAAATTTCCAGGTTTCCTGCTGACTATTCTGACCAAAAGGCGTATCTGAAGCGGATTAACTCTTAGAGGGACTAGCCATATCTTTTGGCTGCGCTCCTTGAGCTGAAATTCTGTGAAGATTGACGTTGAAGACTGGCGTTCCATATCATGATCAACAACCAAATAGCATACTATCTGGGTTCAAAAATCTTTGCTGCCATCCTCAATCTGGTGACAATGGCGGTGTTTGTGCGGATGGGCGGCAAGGAAACTTACGGCCTCTATATCATCCAGCTGGCCTGGGCTTATATGCTTTATAGTGTCACCATGCAATGGCTGCGTTTTTCCTTTTTTGCCTGCTTCAAGCAAGACAATGAAGCTGATCTGATCGCAACCTATTTACGAATGCTCGCCCTTGGCTTTAGCAGTCTTTTAGTGGTGGCAGTGATCGGCGTTGCCGCCAATATCATGACCTTTAAATTTGCCTTGGGCATTGTCATTTTAGTGCTGGGGCTTGCCAGCTATGAAGCCTTGAGCGAGATTGCCCGCACCCGTCTTCAAGCCCGCAATGTCGCCGTTGGCGTGATTATGCGCGCCGTGTTGATGCTGGTTTTTGGCGTCACTGTTTTGTCCTACCAGCCTTCAGCTTTTGGCCTCACGCTTTCTGTTGGCGCAGCCCATCTTGGCGCGGCCTTCGCCTTAGGACTACTGGCTAAAAATATTGGGCAGGGGCAATGGTCAACTTCTGCCAAAAAATCGCTGTGGGACTATGGCAAGCCTCTTATTCCTGCATTTGGCCTTGATGCCTTAGGACTGCAACTTGACCGACTGCTGCTGGCACGTTTTAGCAGTCTTGAGACTGTAGGCATTTACGGCGCGGCCTCCGATCTAATCCGCCAAACCATGATTGTGGTGGCTGAGGCGATTGCTGGGGCGTATTTTACGCTTGCCCGCAAAGCCGCAGAACAGGGACAAGAAAACCAGGCCAGAGACATTTTAGGGCAAGCCTTTCTCGCCTATACTGCCTTGACCTTTTTTGCAGGTGTCTTTGTCCTGCGGTTTGACCGCCTGATCTTCGACCTCCTCTTTGGCGCAGAGATGGGGACAGCGATTGAGCCCATTGCCGCCTTCATTATTTTGAGCAATATGGCCTCCATCTACCGGGCTTATTATTTTAGCCAAGCCATCTATCTGACCAAAGGCTCACATAACTTGCTGTATTCTGACGGAATGCAGGTCACCATCACCTTGCTTTCTGGCCTGCTGCTTGTCCCGCTTTACGGCGCGATAGGGGCGGCCATTGCTATGTTTTTAGGGCAGCTCGCAGGCATTCTTGTCTATGTCATGGCTTGGAAAAACCACTATATTTTAAAACTGCCTTACCGCCAGGCTGGTTTGGTGGCGGCGAGCGCAGGAGCAACCTATTTGCTCAGCGGCTTTGTCGAGCGCAGTCTGCCCAATAACATCGCTATAGCAATTTTGCTCAATTTTTTACTGTTTGGCATCATGACAACTCTGATTGCCTGGCAGTTTAACATCCTCTCTTTTAGGGATCTTGTCTTAAAATTAGCAAGCAATAGCAAAGGGAAGGGAAGATAAGATGAAAGCAGCAGACAAACCCAAAAACAGCTGCGCTGTGCTAGCCAAAAAACGTATTCTCCATGTCATTAATGCGGATGGCGGCGGCGGCGTTGAACATCTGTCTCATATCTTGGCAAGTGACCAACAACAGCAAGGCGGGGTCACAAAAACCCTGTTTCTTTATCCAAGCAGCGCGGCTGGCAAAGGCGCGAAAATCGCGCGGCTTTTCAAAGCAATGCGAGACATTATCCGCTTCAAGCCTGACATGCTCATGACCTTTCAGCCAACCTCTTCGGTGATTGCCAGTCTGGCGGCGCGCTTGGCAGGCTGCCGCGCCCGCATCATTCACCAATCCAACTTGCCGCGCCTGACCCATAAAGCGCCGCGCCAACTTGACCGCCTCGCAGGCGCATCAGGGCTTTACTCTGTCATTATCATGAACAGCAAAGCCACCAGGGAAGCTTTCCAGCACTATCCTGCCCGCTATCGCAGCAGGCTCTATGACATTCCCCACGGCGTGGAGTGGCCGCAAAACGCAGACATCCCCCCAGAACAACACTCCAAAAGACGTGCCCAAATACGAGAAGATCTTGGCATCTCTGCTGAGGCAGCTGTGCTGTTTTCTTGCGCCAGATTATCGGCAGAAAAGTCCCTCGAAACCATTATTGAGACTTTGCCTGATATGCCCAAAACTGTGTTCCTGCTGGCAGGAGACGGGGCGCACAAACAGGTCTTGCAAGATTTGGCCGCCAAACTTGGGGTCAGCCAACAGCTGATATTTTTAGGCCATGTCGCCCAGCGGCTTCTGCCAGAGCTTTATCTGGCTTCTGATCTGTTTGTGTTTCCTTCCAAAACCGAAACTTTTGGCATGGCAGCTGTCGAGGCGGCAATGGCGGGGATGGTGATTGTTGCCAGTGACATACCAACCGTGCGCGAAGTGCTCAGCGTTGAGGGGCAAAGAGCCGCCATTCTGGTTCGTGATTGGCAAGCACAAAGCTGGCAACAGGCTTTGTCAAAAGCTCTAGGCAATGAAGACGCAGCGCAGCACGCACAAAAACTTGCCCCTAAAATCCGCGCCCATTACAGCACAGAAAAAATGCTGGAAAAATATGCCGCCCTTTATCAGGAGATGTTTTGATGACCACCCTTTTCCTGTTTGCCCATCAAGATGATGAAATCGGGGTGTTCCACGAGATCACCCAAACCCTGAAACGCGGCCTGCCTTTGCGCTGCATCTATTTGACCAATGGGGCTTGGGATGGGGTCTCTCCGCAACAGCGTAACAATGAGACCATCACCGCTCTGACAGGCTTAGGGGTGGCGCGGCAAGATATTGTGTTTTTGGGCGAGCGTCTTGGCATTGATGATGGGCAGCTCCCAAGCCATTTGGAAAAAGCTTATCACGGCCTGATCGAGATGATTGGAACGATTGAGACGCCCTCACGCTTCATCATGCAAGCTTGGGAAGGCGGCCATCAAGATCATGACGCCGTGCATTTGCTTGGCCTAGCGGCGGCGCGCCAGCTTGGCATTTTGGAGCAATCTTTGCAATTTCCGCTTTACCGTATGCCAGCAGGACGTTTCCTGCTCTCCTTCGCCGCGCCGCTGCCGCAAAATGGCAAGGTCATTCAAAGCCAGCTCAGTTGGCGGCAGCGGGCGCGGCACCTGATGATGCTGCGCCATTACCGCTCACAGGCAAGGGTGATGATCAAAATTGGCAGCCATTTATTGTGGCATCATTTGGTTGATGGCCGCGCAAAACTCCAGCCTGTCTCACTCACGCGGGCATTAGAGCGGCCCAATTCAGGCATGATGCTCTATGAATATTGGAAGCTCTCTACTGAAGCGAAATTTAGGAATCAAACAGCCCCTTTCATCAAACAGTTTATAACTTTAAACGGCAGTGAATTAAGGGACAATCAGTTAAAGGACAGGGAAAATGACGTATAATACCAGATTTGATGCGCCGTCCCAGACCTCTAGCGCAGTGCCAGACTCGCTATTTCCTGTGGTGCTTGTGGTCATAGCTGTCTTGTTCAATGCCGCATTAGCCGTCATTAACGGCTCTGTGATGTCTCTTGGCAGTAAACATATCATTTTGAGTGAAATCTTGATTGTTGGCGCGGCGCAATATTATGCCCTGATGCATTTCAATAAAAAAATGATGCCGTGGTTTTTCTTTATCGCAGTTGTGGGCATATTTACCGTTTTGCGGATGTTGGTGACAGGAGAGGTGCAGGTCAAATATTTCCGCGACTTGCTGCTGGTGCAAACCTTTATTGTGCTTGGTATGGCCACCCCGCAGCGCAGGGTGATCCAGACCTTTTTCATCATCACCGCCATTGTGGTGGCTGGCATTGCCTTTGAAGCGATTTCGCTCAAATCCTTCTCAAACTTCTTTGAGATCAAGCAATATTATATCAATACACGCGGCCTGGTTTCTGATGATTTTACAGCCAAAGGCTCAAAACTCTATATTAGTTCTTTGCGCCCTGATGCGCGTTATTTACCCTTTTTTGGTCTGCACAGACTGTCCTCCATCTTCTTGGAATCTGTGTCCTTGGGGAATTTTGTAATTTTGCTAACCTGTTTTACCTTGGCTTTTTGGCCAAAACTGTCACGCCAAGCGCGGATCTATATGGTGCTCGCCACCCTATTATCCCTGTTTGCCAGTGACGGCAGACTAGCTCTGTTTGGCTCTTTCATTGTGCTCGCCACAGCGATGATCTCACGTTTTTTGCCGCGCAACATCGCACTGTTTATTTTGCCTTTGATTGTCCTGCTTGCTGTCTTTATTGTCCAGGCAGGAGACCTTTACAGCGGCAAGGACAATTTTTCTGGCAGGCTGGCCTATACCATTGAATTGTTGCTTGATATGGATTTTATGGATTATCTGGGTCTGTCTGACCGCATCTTGGATCATTCCGCTGACAGCGGGATCATCTATTTGATGATCACTCATTCCGTGATTATCATCACCATATGGTGGGTCTTGATTGTGACTGAACTCAAAGAAACCTCACCCGCCCAGCGTCATTATAAAAACGGCATCAGCCTCTATCTGGCTTTGACCATGTTGGTTAGCTTTAGTTTTATCTCTATCAAAACAGCTGCCCCGCTTTGGTTGGTCTATGGCAGCCTCGCCGCCGCTGCTGTAAGGCAAGAGGAAGAGTATTTTTAAGTTTTTTTAGGCTTCGCGCGAATGTCCCTTTAGGACAGCGCTCCAGCAGATTTTTAAGTGCTGAAAGGCGCACGGCCTCGCCCTAATGGGCGGCGGGTCCAAGACCCTTTGTTTCGCCTTTGGCTCAAGAACGCCCTGTCCCAGGAGAGAATGGGGCAGCTAAAGTAACAGGCTGGAAACAAGGACTGGAGCAAGAAAATGATACCAGTTCTCATAAGGGATCTTGCTTTCTTAGTGAAGGTAATCCTTAGGTTGGTGCAGTATATATAGAGGCTTGGCATAAGAATCGCACCTTATGAGATTTAGTATGAGTTGAGAAAGCGAAGCGGTAACAACGAGACAAGCGCGCACCTGTCGCAGCCGTTGCATAAGCAACTGGCGTGAGACCTAAATAAGCGGCTTTTGATAAAAGTTATAACGGTGCTGCGTGGCTTCACTGGCCAGTAAATTGCTGGCAGAAAGCGGCGGAAACACCCAGCTGCTGAACTTCTTCAGGCTCTCAAGTTGCCCTAGTGGCACAGGGCTATGCTCTGGGACATCATTCCAGCCCAACAGAAAAATCCCGCCAGGCTTCAAACACTCAAAAATCCCGCCAAAAGCTTGCTCAATATCTGCTTTTTGGTCAAGACCCCAGCCAAACACGCCGTTACAGACCACCAAATCAAGGGCGTCTTGTTCAAAATGCTGTCTGACAGTCTCAACCTTACCAACAATATGATGCACGCTCCCATAAGGCTCAAGAAGAGGATCCATCTCCATCGTCCAATAGTTCCGCTTTGCAAACATCTTATTATATTTTCTGGTATACCATTCACAGCCCACAAACAGGATGTCATCATAACTTTTGTCTTGGGCAAAAAAGGGCAGGATATTCTGCTCCAGCATTTTCCGATCAGCCGTCCTAATCCCTAAATCAATATCCAGGCTCACCAGCCTTTGTGCCAAGGCAGCTTGGAAGCGGTATTTATATCTCCCAAGTCTTTGCCGAATATATCCCATAACTCCCAAATGCCCTATTCCCTTAATCCCAACAATACTGCCCTATTTACTTCATATATAAATAATAATAGTAATACCCTATTTATTTCCAATAAAGATGGTATAGCAACCTGATGTCAATTATTATTGGGTCTATAGCTAACGTTTTATAGGTAATATTATGGTTATCAGCCGCAACGCTGCCCCTTACATTGCAGCAATCCTTATCCTGACAGTGAGTGCCCTTCTGCCTCATTCTATAAAAATGGCAAAGGCAAAGACCACATTTCCCTTTCTGGCAGGGATCAATCTGGCAGGCGCTGAGTTTGGAGAAAAAATGCCAGGACAGCGCGGCACAGATTATATTTACCCAACAGCTCAAGATATTGTCCGTTACAAGAAAATGGGCTTTAATGTTATTAGACTTCCTTTTCGTTGGGAGCGGCTTCAGCCAGATATTTTTGGCAGCTTTAACGAAAAGGAATGGCATCATATTGAAAAACTCATCAAAGCAGCTGAAAAATCAGATGTCCGCCTGATTCTTGATGTTCATAACTACGCCCGCAGAAAACTGCGCCTCGACGGCTTTCAAAAAGACTGGGTGATTGGATCCAAAAACCTTCCCACCAAGGCTTTTACCCACTTTTGGAAAGAACTCGCAACGCGGACAGCTGGCGATCCTGGAGTAATTTATGGCCTGATGAATGAACCCTTTGACATGCCTGCAAAACACTGGCGCGCTATTGCCCAATCAGCTCTTAATGTGATCCGTGCAACAGGGGCTCAAGGGCTTGTTTTAGTCCCAGGGGTCGCCTGGAGCGGGGCACATAGCTGGATGGGGGAGGATACCAATAACCGCATCATGGCGGGGATTATTGATCCAATTGGCAATATGGCCTTTGAGGTGCACCAATATCTTGACGCAGACTCTTCAGGCACAAACCCAAAAGCGGTTTCACCCACAATCGGTAAAGAACGGCTTCAGGCCTTCCAAAAATGGGCGCGAAAACACAAAGTCCGTGCCTTTTTAGGAGAATTTGGCTCTGGCAAAGGTGCAACAGGGCTTGCAGCGATGGCCGACATGCTGAAGGAAGTCTCAAAAAACAGAGATATCTGGATAGGATGGACAGCTTGGGCAGCAGGCCCCTGGTGGCCAGATGATGACAAATTTGCCTTAGAACAGGATAGCAAAGGCAAGATGCGCAAACAGACAAAACTGTTGATCAGCATTGCCAAAAGGCAGCTGAGGAAATAATACCGGATTACAGAAAAGCTCCATATATGCGTCAGGACAGCTTGTTTTTCTGTTTTGGTAGTTCTTAACCTTTTTGAGGCTAAGACCTCTCCTGCATAGGTATATGGGCGTTTAAACGATGGTTCATTGCGGCAAGTAGGGTGCAAACAACATTTCAGGCACAAAACAGCCCTTTTGGGCACGTTTGTGCCCAAAACCCCAAAAATCCAAGATTTTATCACAGATCAGACAGCTCTGGCAACGCTGCTAACGCCTCACACCACCTGCCAAGAAAGTACCATAGGATGCGGCCTGCGACGGTATTTTTTGATTTTATTGCAGCCTGAAAATAGCAGCCAATAGAGCAAAACAGAACCCCTCCTTGGCGGTGAAAATACCGAGTTATCCACAGGCTCCTTCGTGTTATAAACGTGTTATAAACGTGTTAAGGG